>VZTX01016550.1:50640-135610 GCA_013400915.1 Pardalotus punctatus
TCTTTGCCTGAAAGCCCTTGATTCCAAAGTTATAGTAATTCAGAGGGAAGGGGGTTCGCATTTGCTGTTTCTAAGGCAGGTTCCCACCTTCCTTACCAGACACCTGTCTTCAAACCAAGACAATAACTCAAGTTGCATTGCAGTGGGCAAAATAATACCACTTTTTTTGTTCATGGATTGAAGCTGTGGTATCGTGTGTTACCTCATAGGAAACTACATAGCTCTGGGAATTTTGCCATAGGTACAATGAACTTTACTTCTCTGGCCACTTTCAGTCTTCTCTTGGTTTTCCCTTCATGCACATTTATTCTTGAGTTTATCCTCTGAGTAGCAGGCAGTGATGCTGGATGGGAAGCTGGCCCCAGGGATTTGGGATGGGAGAGCTTTTGTGCAGCCTTTCCCTCCCTCCAGGACTGCTGCTGGCATTCCCTTCAGTGCCAATCCCAACCTGCTGGCTGGGGTTTGGCAGGGAGAGGCTCCTGCTCCACCCTGTTCCTGGCAGGTACGCCCTCCTTTAGGGCAGTGCCTCTGGCTGTGCTAACAAACCTCTGTTTCCTGTCAGCAGGCAACACCAGCCTCCGCTTTGCCTGCCTCCTCTGCAGTAATGCAGAGAAGAAAACGGCTCCCTGGTTTATTTGACTTTCTTGTGTCCTTTATTGATGCTGTGACACTAAGCCAGACCTCATTTACATATAACTCACTGCACTTGTCCCTTTAAATTAAAAAGGCACACAACAAAATGGCTTAACAGGTACCTACAGCACATAATTAGCATTATATGGGCTCCTCATCTGGGCTAGTACAAACAAGCACAACCTTCTGGATACTAACACCAGGCACAGGCTAGCTGAAGAAGAAAGCATCTGGATGTCAGAGGCCAAGTGGACAGAAACAAGCCCTTGTTGTTGCCATAGGGCTAACACAGAGCCCCCACAGTCTGAGTGCCCCTGAAAATGCCCCATTTTCCTTGCAGACATGCTCCTAGACAGAGCCTGAGGATTTTTACACTGGCCCAGGGTTTCCAGCTAGTGGGAAGCCCTGCTCAGTGACTGCATGATAGATCCTTGCCTCAGCTGACATAAATCTGGAAACTTGCACTGTTTCTACAGTGCATGCAAAGTTTGGCTGCCCAGTATGTACACAGCCAGTCTGAAAGTCCTGTGGATTTCAGGTAGTGTTGTTCTGCTTGTGTGAATCTCTAGTATGGTAAGTCTGAAGTGTCCAGGATTATAGATTTGCCATGCTCATTCATATTATTCAACAGAATTGAGCGTGCATGCTAAGCCAAACATGTTCAAGAGCTTCCAGATCTACTGAACATCCACAGATCTTTTGTGCCGAGAATGTGCAGTCAGTCTGAATGCTTCCTGAAATGTTGGGTTTGTAACACATGGTCTACAGAACTCATTCACACCTATTTCCATCTGGGAAATCCTAAAGGAAGTGTTATAGCAGTCTGAGGGTTAAATTAGTGTAGTTTTCTATCCTTAAGGACATCTCAACTTGCCAGCAGTCATGGTTTTATCCTATGGAAATAAATTGTAAAAGTGATGCCTGGCTAACCTTAATTATTTGGCAATTTAATGTTTGCTTTCTCTTGTCTTCAGAGCAACTGATATAAGCGTGCTCTCATGACTTGGGACTACCACCAAGCACCCAGGGGTAAATGCTCTTCTGGCTTTCTTCATCAGTAACTTCATATCTCTATTTTTTTTCATTTCCCTGAATTTTCTGGACTCATTTAAAGGCTGTCTGCCATTATGGCAGTGGCCAGAGTTAGGTGGGATGCTGATAGACATGGGGCATTGATTCTGCCTTGAAGAGGGAATCATTTGTGAGGCCAAGCTTGGGTGGTGACCTCAAGTAGTGTGGTGCCATCCCCACAATCAACAAAGGGAAGCTCACTGCTGCATCCCATACATGGGCTCGAGGAAACTGGACTATTTCCAGGGTTAAATATAACATGGGTGAATTCAAGGGTGTGTGTCATGTCACAAAACTCTGAGTGTGAATTGGATCATATTGCAGTGAGAGAAAAAGCCGCTGTGGATACCCTTGAGAAGCAAGTGCTGGGGGACCAGGCTGCAGATGCAGTTTCAGTCTGGGGTGCAGCATGTGAAGAAATTTTGTTGCCCAAGGGCCAAGTGGGCAGTCCTGAGTTTTCCTAGGGCCAGGCAGAATGCTATGCCTGTGTGTCTGCGTGTGTGTACATGGGTGCATAGGGAGGCTGCAATGATTTGGTGGGGGCTGTGTGGGTGTGATGTGGGCAGGGGTCAGCCATTGGTAAGTATGGAAGCTGTGCAGCAAGAAACTCACAGCTGTGTCATGGGAGATCCCCAAGGAATGTGCGATTTCTCCTCACCAGAGGAGATGGGGATCTTGCAGGAAAGCCCCATGAACAGAACCTCATTGTCAGTGCTGGATGGGAGGGGGTGGTCAGAGGGAGGTGGAACCCCCTCCTGCCTTTCAAAGGCAAATGGGAGCTCTGCCTTCGCTTGCACTGTGTGTTTAGATTTCAGGCTTTCCAGGCAGGCACTGTTCCTTACTGTTTGTACAGTCTTTGGCCCAGTAAGTCCTGAACTTTGCCAGGGCACACAGGCACCTCTGCAGTACTGATGAGCAATACCAGACCATGCAATATTAACTCTACAGCAACCCCTGGCTACATGGTCAGACAGGCTCGGAGAAGAACAAGAACATCAGCAGGGTAATTCTGTTCAAATGTGAAGGAAGGGATGTGGGTGCCTACTGCTAAGCTACTGAGTGTTGGAATGGTGGCAGAAATTAATTTTCTGGAGGCAGCTGAATGAAATTTGACCAGCGACTAAAACAGAGTATAGAGATATTTGTAGGACAAGGAGGGCATCTAACAATTGGTTTATCAGTATCTGTGTAATAGGAAAAGCTTTTAAAATGTTGGAATGTTTATATCTGGAAGTGTGAGAAGGGGTGGAAATTTGGCTGAGCAGAGAAAATGGAAGTAAGAAGGTTTAGCAGCCCAGTGGACCCAAAACAGTCAGGGTAGCACCTCTTCCTCTGAATCACAGTTTTATAAAAATGTATTAGTTTTGTACCTCTGAGATAACAGGTCGATTAGATACATGACATATTTTCAGGGAACATGAACTCCTGGCAGTGGGAACTCCAAGACTTTACTTGCAATGGCCTTCAAGGGCAAGTAATTACACTTTGCTCAGTTTATGTATCAATATTTCACAGAATTAATGAGGTACCTCTCTACTGAGTGTATGGATACTCTGTCCTTAAGACTAGCTCGGGGGAGAACAGATTGCTGCTCCTCCCAGAGGTTCAAATTCCCTAACACTTTCAGAGGATCTTTGTTTCTCTTCCAGCTGAGCCAAAGTGGTGTGAATTCAGTGAATTGTAATAAGTGAGACACTCCCTAGTGCTATTTTCAGTCACTTTTGAGATTAGATCTAGTTGCCCTTTCCTTTGAAATGAAAGTAATAAATTTTTATGTGTTGGTTGCATTCTCTATGTTACTAACATGAGAAAATAATATCAGGGCAGTCAGTCATTTCAGTTTCTGCTTATTATTGCTAATGCATTATATTCTCTGATTGAGGGAGTTGGGAGGTTTGGATTCTTAAGATGCTGGTGATAAAGGGCTCTTGAGATAAAAAGTGAAAAGCAGAGCAGAAAGCAGGGAAAACAAGGTGGTTACGGTCAGGTGGTGGCATTATTTGGCATGTTTTCCAAAAGTAATTTTTTGACCATGAAGAGCATTTGGACACTGCTGATTGCTTTAATTCTGTTCTGTTCTTCATATCCATCCATCCATCCATCCATCATACATTGTATTTTGAATCTTATGTGCACATCCTTTTTAATTTGTTGTTGAGTTTAAGGTGTGCTCATTAAAAATCTACTTAACACTCCATGAAGGAAAACTGATAGCTTCAATCCACTGGAACCATCTGGAATGTCATTCCTCTTCCTGGTCTCTTAGAGGAAGATTTTGGGATGCTTTCTTGTCCTAGTCTTGAGAAATTTATTAGGTAACAATCAACAAGTCATTGGCTTGCTGACTTTTTATCTAGATACCAAAGCTCCCTATCCGGGCCCTTTTCCTTTTGATCTCACACTCTGGGTGTGGGACCTTGTTAGTCTCCTGTTATTTGTAATCTCCCTAGGGGTGGTGGGGTGTTTGTGTTGTGTGTTCTCCTTTGCATTCTTTGTGTACATTTTATAAATGGAAATTGATTTATTTACTTTTTAGTTGGAGACAGGAGACAGAGAGTGCCTGGAATATCATCTTAGACAGGGGGTGAGTCCCGGGACGATCTAGGGGGCCTGCTCACTTGTCTCCTTTTTTGAAAAGATTCTGATCACATTTCCCTACATAATCTACTCCCCAACAGTGATACCATTCTGGGATGCAACAGAGTGTCTTACAGCATTGACTACTCCTGTTAGCTTGGCTGCATAATTGTAGGAGGAAAACAAACAATCAAACAAAAAATCTACAACTGAATTCAGAGTTCCTTGTGTGGTGAAGCATCCTGGAATTGAAGATTATCTTAAAAGTATTGAAGACACCACCATTGCATTGCAGTGGTCCTCCTTTACATCCTTCCTATTAATCAGCTCTGTTTTTTGCTTATTCCATTTCATATACTCATTGGGCAATCTGATGGTTTGCTCTTGTAGTCTGGTTATCTTTGAATGAAAGGCACAGTTCAGCTTTCACCTGAAGAAACTGCGTCCTATTTCTCACTCTTTTTTCTCTTCGCATTCTTTAATATTGCTGGTGGTTGCCATTCCCAAATCTTTCTTTTTCTTCCTTTTTTTTTGTTGTCTCCTAGTATATTTAGTTCCTTTTGATGCAGATGAGGATATGCACCAAAGCGCTTGGAATTAGATACTTCAACTAAACCACCTAAAACAGACAGATGAAGAAACGATGTTTATCAGTTACAGTTGTTTTCAACCAAGAGAAGAAACTTCTGAAGATCAGCTTTTTGCATTTTATTAGACTGTTCCTGCTTTCTGGAAAATATTGTTGGATTCCTTCCTCATGGATTTGTGAAAAGGAAAGAGATGTATCTGTGAGATGGGAAAAGGCACATAAAATGAAGTCCATTCTTTTATTTGTTTTTCCCCCAAAACGAAACAAAGACAGTCAAAGTATATCCAAATGTGAAAATTTCAATTAAGATTTGAAAAGCATATTTTGCCATATAGGCTGCAGCTCTTGGCTTTTATCTGTACTTGTCTCAAATGAAGAGCCTTCTAGCACCTGGCAGTTGAATCATGCTGTTGGCAGGAGGCAGATGACCACAATTTTCTAGTAGGACAGCTGGATGCCTGGATGATTTTTCTTATCACTGGTCAGGAGTATGTTACATCTTGCTGTAAGAACCAGCACTTGGGTGCAGAAATCATCACTGACTTCTGGTGCTTCAGGGGATGAACTGCAGTCTGGTCCCTCTCTGGCTCAGCTCTACTCTTTGGTGTTACCACCTCTGGGACAATGATGGTTTGAACCACCAGGTCCACACAAGAAAATGGCAGCCCAACCTAAATGCCTCCAGCCTCTCACCTTCAGGGTGGAGGGTACTGGGAAGCCACCAGGGAGCACCACAGATCAGAGTGGGCTGCACGATCTTCTTGGGAGAGCAGGTGGGACACATGGACATAGCTGCACCAAGTCCAAGTGGTGCCCTGTGCCTCTCTGTAAGTGGGTGGGTGGCCTTGTTCTGGTGGCTAAAGCAAGGAGAGATGCACCTTTGCCCAACCCCAGCAGCCCCTCTGTACCTCAGCTCTGTGCCTCTATGTCTGCTTGTGTGCAAGCTTGTCAAATAAAGGTGGTGCTGGAGCATGCAGTCACAGCAGGCACTCAGCCCTCCCCTGCAGAAATCACATCAAGGAGGTCAGCAGGATCCTTTATTCCCACATGCATGTTCCCCACAGCTGTAGGATCTGTGAGATGAGACAGGGTCAAGAGGAGTTTAGGTCAGGAGAAGACTAATATTACAGATGGGACAGGAATTAGTTGTCACCTTCAATTAGGTCTGAAGTGATGGTGCATGATGAGTGTGATTGTACTGAGCCACCATGACAAAGTAGAGGAAGTAAGGAAAGAGTACAGTAAGACTAGGATGTCTTGCAGTTTGGGTGACTATACTTGTTCTTGGCTCAGTTAAAAGTCCTTTTCAAAGCTGTAGTTACAGGTGACACACTTCTCTGGTGGAAGAGCAGAGCCTCCTGAAGCATTTTGACAAAATAAAGGAATTCTTCCAGGAGTAACAGATGAAATGGAAAGGCAAAGACTGCCTCTCTTCAACCTGTGACATATTCACAAGCCAAAGCTATTGCTCTACAAAGCACTCTGCAAAAGTCAAATCAGTACAGTGGTAACTTTCTTCTGTTTTGTCTAGAAAAAATTCAGTTCCCGTTTTGGACTAAAACAGATGGCCCAAATTTTAACTGATATATTTTTAAAAACTCCACACAGTTACTCCTATAAATTTATTTTCTTCTTCCAGGAGACTGAAAATTGGGTGTGAATTCCAGGGAAAGGGTTAGGTATATCAGGAGATTGTCAGCCATTGGTCTGACTTAAAAACAAGATGCCAGAGGGCATATCTTAACTTGACATGTTGCATTGTTAATTTACAGTCTGGGTGTGGAGGGACCTGCCTTCCCTTCTTTGTAATCTATGCAGGTGTGCACAGGACTTCAAAGCCAATTGCACTGGAGTTTATGTCTGTAAGAAAGCCTCAGCTGAACAAAAATGTACTGGGAGATGTGAACCCCAGCTCCCTTGTGCAACTGCCTGTAAGTCAGTTTGTAGATATGGATTTCGGCTGGATATTGTTTTTGCAGAGGGGGTTTATCCCTTTTCTCTGTGTCCCCCTGCTGCACATTTTAGGTTTTATGCTACAGTGAGATTTTTAAACTATTTTCTAAAACATGTCTGAAATTGTATTAGCACACTAGTCACTTACTCTAGGATTTTTTTTCTCTGCTTCCAGATCACTTGTAAAATTCTCTGGATTTCTACCATTGTTTTAATTAGCAGTATTTTGAGGCATCTCAGAAAAAAGAGTTTTAACACAAAAACTGATCATAGACGTTTCACACTGAGAATTCACTGTTGATTATTTGTCGCGTGAAACTGGGCAGTAAAAAGTTGTTCTACTAGTCTGGATCTGTCGACTACAGCTCTTTAAACCTGGAAGAGCTCAAATGCACAGAAACAGCCTATAGTGCATGGTGAAGGACAAGTGCTCGTGCTCTTCCAGACTGTGTGCAGTCATTATTTGTAGGAAGTGGAGCTCTTGGTAGGTTTGGCAGAGCAGGAGTGGCAGTTTGGACAGCACAAGCATTTGCCCACATGTACCTAACCATTAACATTGCACAGCTGAGCAGGGCACAAATCAGCTTATCCTATTTTTTCTCTCTTGAGCTGGAGGGAAGAGATTTCAGCTCTGTATTCAGAATTACTAAACTTTCTATTTTTTCCATCCTTGACATTAGTATAGAAAAGTTACAAGGAAATTATGCATGTCAGTAAAACTGGACTTCACAAATTTTGGTGATTTATTTAATGGCTCCAGTACTTTATTGGCACTTCTTATTGTGATCACAGGTATGGAAAGAGTAATAGTGATTGAGCCCTTATGGCTCTGCCTTGTTCAGTGAATTCTTTTATAGCTTTTTCTGTCCATTTTATGTTTTCATTTACCAAGTTTTTTGGACCTCCTGGAATGAAATTCATCATTGCTCCATAGGAGAGGGTATTTCAGCTGCAGTTGTACAACAGACAACATTACTTCTTGTCTGCTTTTTTTTTTTTTTTTGACATTTGGTTTTGGTCCGATGCAGAACGAGACTTGTACCTTTCAAATGCTCTTGGAGGAATGCACAAGGGCAGCAGTCTCTGCTCTCTACAGTTTCAGGCTCCATGCAGGTGAGGCGCATCTGAAAATGGCCTGTGAAATGCTTATTGGCTCCAGCTGTTGCTAATGCCTGACTGCAGTTGTAGCTAGGAGTTGGCAGGAATTGCCAGCATTTTTAATTTAAGTGTTTGTAGCTATAACAGTAAAATTACAAGTTTGTAAAACAATTGTTTTATATAAATTTCTATCCTTTTTCTGCAATTCTGCTCATCTTCTAACCACCAAAGACTAATTGAATACAGAATGGTCTGTGAATTTTTGTATTGCTTGTTTCACAGAGGTTGTGGAACCTTGTAAATGCTATGCTAGTGTTTGGAGTCCTCTTTTGGGACAATAAAGGCCCAGACTGAACTTCTGACTTTACCACATTAAAATATTTTTCCTTGTTTAGGGAAGGAAATAAACCCCATGATATACGTATCCCGGGTGAATATTCAATGTACCAAGCTATTAAGTCTCCCCAGTATGAGCAGTTACATTTGGAATTAAATATTCATTACTCCAGAAAGAGAGAGAAATTACTTTTCCACCAGCATTCAAACATAAACTGTTCCTGAAGCCTCTGCTGTTAATATTCACCTCATTACTCATGAATGGGACTGATGAACAGATACCTTGATCTACCCAGTATGCCTTATTTTTGTAAATATGAGGTTCTTCCTGTCTTGGAAACTTTGGAGAGTTTTCAGGCATCACATCCTGCTAAGTAGATTTAAGAATGTAATTTCTGTGAGAGCTTGGCTTGGGTCACTGACCAGTTTCTCATGGAATTTTATAGAAGCCTTAAATGTCGTGAGCAGATTTTTAAGTGGAAATTCAGCATGCAAAACAGAACAGCTGAAATGACAACCTTAAGAAGATGCAGGTGATGTCACTGAAATGATCTGAGACAAGAAAAGACTGCCTAGAAAGATAGGTAAAACACAAATAAACTGTGGATTGGGCTCCATAGCCTGGTGTTTTGGGGGGACTTCAAGTTGTCATAAAACCCTGCATGAAATGGTGCAGATATCCTGTTTGGGTCAGATGGCTGGTGGCCAAAGACGGGTGTGCACAGCCCACCTGGGAGGGTGCCCAGGATCCAGTTGGGCATGTTCTTATCTGTTACTTTCTGCTCCTGGTGTCAGATGAACACAACTTGTCTCATTTTACAGCTGTAGTCCAGTGCAAACAATTGTGTGACCTTTATAGAGGAAAATACTTGCAAGTCCCTGAATTTTTGTAGCTTCAGAAAAATTAATTCAGAACAACAACAAAAACAAACAAAAAAAAAAGATGAGATGAGAAGGGGAATTAAGAGGAAGATCTAGAAGGAAATACATAGAGAGAATGTGGAGAGAGAAACCAAGTAAGAAAAGAACAAAAAAGAAATTAATTTTAATAACTACAGCAGGTCTTTTACTCCCCAAATGTTAGCCATTTATGCCAGAGCTGTAAAGCTAATAGCTTTTTGTGTCCAATGGTTGCTGGCTGGCTTCTAAATATGAGAACTAGGCAGAATATCAAGTTACAATTGAAAATAAGAATAAATTTAAACTTGCCAGTTTTAACACTGAATAGTCCTGTGGCAAACAGACTTCATAGCTTTTTTCTTATATTTGCTGTTTAGACAAAGAAAAAAATATGTGTTTTTTTTCTATTATCTTGTACTCAGAGATGGCCAGTAGAAAAGAGGTCCTAGCTGAGGCAGCAGAAAACCTGCAAGGAAAGGTAACAAGAAAACTTGCAGAGTGAGGTGAACAAGAAGCCCTTTTTGAATGGGATCCTGGACTGAAGAGAGAGGCAGTTTGCTGCAATGTGATAGCGGCAGCAGAACTTTGCCATGCCTGTGAAGAGGGGTATGCATATGGGTACCAATTTGAATACCAAGGGACACAGATTTTTTCGATTTAGAAAGGGAATTTCAGTAAGAAAGTTGAGTGGAGATAAAGATGCAGATGGAGAGCATTGGCAGAGGTAGAATGTGTGTGACAGAATACAAGGGGTGGACTTACAGGGGTGTGTGGATTGGTCCTTGGGGACTTGCCCTTCAGCTCAACTCTGCTCTTTCCAAGGCATGCCCTGCAGCCTGCAGGGCCCCACAGGTCTCAGCAGCTCTGAGGACACTGAGCACATGTGGCCAGAGCTGATTAGGGTAGCTAAGAAGATGAGAATCTTCCACTGGGTGCATTATTTATTTCTTTGCTCACCAGCAGTTGCACAGGGATCAAAGGGAATGCAAATCCATCTCCCTGTGGAAAAGCCCCCATCTTGCTTTAAAATTCCCTGGTGAGAACTGTACTTTGAGGTTACCTGCCCACTTGCTGCCCTCTCCCAGCAGCTCTTGGCTCTGTGTGTGTAGACCACTGCCGAGGAACCTCTCAGCTCATATCAACCCAGGCACATCTTGTATTCAAAAATAATTTACAGATGTTCGTGCCCATGAGATTTTCTGAGAAGTTTTGCAGACAAAAAGCAGCAGTGAATTATGCCAACACATGGAATAATATTAAAGGTTTAGGCAGAGTTTTCCCAATGGGAAACTTGGAAGCTGATATGCTTTTAAAACATTAAACAAGATATTGTTCCCTCTGCTGTGACTAGTCTGTCTGTGGAATGTGTTTTCACAAGGTGCAGAGCTATGTTAGACGGGAAACTTATTTAGTACTCAGTTTCCTTTGTGTGACCCCTTTGACCATTTGGGAATTGGCCATGTGTGAAGATAGGAAATGCAAGTTGAAGTGCTTTAGGGGAGCAGCCAAACTTGAGATCTCTTTTTTTTCAGGTTTCCCTCATGTCTGTGGGTAATGCAGGACCAAGAGGTTGAAAATTGCAGTCCTCAGCTTTGCTGTTCTGTTTGTGGTTACAGAATGTGGGATTTTTTAGTTCTGAGTGAGAACAAAATCTGGAGGAACAAAATCTTCCATCAGAGGCAACTAGGTTTTAGGGGAAAAAAACCCAAGCACCAAAACAAAACCAAAAGAGCCCCCTAATCATAAGATTATTATCTGAAGTTAATTTTTCATTGGAGAAAACAAAATAAACCGAGGGTTTTTTTAGCAACTTTGTGTACCACGAGTCAAAATTATCAGAATGTTTAGACCTGGAATTTTCAGCAAACAGTCCTGAATTAGGAGCCTAAAATCAGAATTAGGGACCTTAGAGGTTTGTCTGATGGGGGTCTACAAACAAAAATACCATAAATGGACAATTGCAGAGACTGTCCTGATTATGAGCTAGGGAGACTTGTTTTTCTCTATATTGAATTTGTCAGTCTTACTGGTCTTCAAGCATCCTGTGAAAATGGTGAGGTCAAACTGAAGTCCTTTCAGAGGGCACACAGCTGTCTTGACCACTGTCCTGTCACTGCAGCTCTGGTCTCCACTGTCTGATTGAACTCAATCTAATTCTAAGTCTTGTTTAATAACACACTCTGTTTTATTGTATTTGGTTCCCATGGGCCTGGTATCTCCACTGGCTTTGATGCTGCAAGGTCCTCCTAGTGGGCTAGCAGTTTTCACCCAGCTATAGCTGGTGGCACTCTTACAGACCTGGCAGATTTAATCTGGCATTTAGTTATTGGCTCTGCCTTCTAATTCCCTTCTGAGAACTGGTCCCTGACTTGGATTCAGGCCACAGCACAGTACAAATGGGAATGAAAAATAATAGATTTCCCCTAAGAAAATGCATCCTTCCAGCAGGACAGACAGGATTCTTAACTCCCCCTGCATCTGACACTTAATAACTTAAGTGGAATTCAGGACTTGCCATCTAGTCCCAGCTCATGGGAGTTTTTATTAAAGGTTTTTTATTTATTATTCTCCAGCTTTCCTTCTATACCTCCTCCAGTTATCTTAGAGTTCTCTGTTGATAGTAACTGTGAAGTCATAGTTAATCAAAAATGTGATTTTTTTAATTTTTTTTTTCAGGTTGGAAAAATGTGAAAAATGTCTTTTCTTACAGCAGGGGACCAAATGGGCTCCTTGGCATCCTTGCAAGGTGCCCCCTTTGCCAAGGTGCATGCAGGCATACATCCGCCCTCTGCAGCTTCCTCCAGCCAGGGCTGTGCAGCCAAGGAGAAGGTGCACTGATTATGTACTGGGGGTGTGGACCTTACAGAAAACTATGGGGAAACACTGGACTGTGGCAGTCTAAGTACCTGTCTACTGAGTACCTGTGAACTAGCCAGCAAAAACCTTTCAAAAGACTTATTCTGCACCCCAAGACAATAACATATGGGATAACAGCAATAAAAAATTCACATCAGAACAAATTATTCAAATGAACCAGAAAATAAAATCAATGCTGAATGGTTATATAAAAGGCAGGAAACAGAAAGGCATACATGTTTTTTATTATCCCAATGCTTCACCAAGTAAAGAAAAAAAATTGCATGGTACTGCTTTGTGGTTTTATTCCCCTGCTAGTAGGTCCCCTGCTGATGTTCTCTGCAAGACTTCCAGGAGTAATAATAAATAATACTATATATAAATAATATTTAATACTATATATTAATAATATTTAATAATAAAACAATATTATGGTTTCCAGGCAAAGATTTTGCATACCATGCAGTTGTCCAGTCTCCAGGAAGGTGGAAATCTCAAGCATACACATGTGTTATAGAGAAGTGCTGCATGTTTGCTTGTGTGGGGAATCTCCTGAACAGAAAACTCTGAGTGTCAGAGATTTTTTTTATTTGTTTAAATTCCACTGGAAAAAAACCCAAAAAACAACAACAAAAAAATCAACTAACCAACCAGCCAAAACAAAACAAATAAAAAACCTAAAACCCCCAAACAAACCAACAAAAACATAAACAAAAACAAACAAACAAACCCCCCCTTTTTTTTTTTGTGGAAAAAAAATTTTACTCCAAAATCCATTAAGAAAAAGGAAGACTAGGAAAAAAATGTAGCTTAGGACACATCATGCATCATTACACTAGAAATACATTCCCCTGACAGTAGAGCCATGGCTCTTTTACCTGCAACTGACAACTCAGGGAAATAACAGGCGGAGGAAAATGGAAACAGGATCAAGATATTTCACTACCACGTCTGGTTCCAGTTCTGCTACAGTTGCAACCAAGTGCATAACTAATTGAACCTAGAGCTAGCAGATTGTTTGGGCGGCAGCAGGGCTTTTGCAGTCTCAAGGGCGGCCTCCCAGAGTCCCAAAAAGCTATTCAAGGGGAAAAAAAATGGCTTTGCCCTTTTGCGCCTGGAATCCGGATGTCTGGCAGAGGGGGCAGGGGCGGAAGGGAGTTGCAGCTCTGCATTGTCCTTCTGCTCCCGTTGCTGACACACCCCGATATCCTTCTGCTGTGCAGATCCCTTTCTGCTGCCTGGTCTTAGCACTTCTGACTAAAGCTGAACGCTTTCCCACGTCCCCTCCATACCACCGCACCTGAAGAAATCTCATGCTCACAGCACTTTCTGAAATATATAGGCTTAATATTAATCCTGATTTTAAAGGTCTTGCCGGTTTAGACTATTTTCCTAATTTGCTTTAACTTGGGCAGTCTCACCTTTGCACATCCACACTGCCACAGCGTCTGGAATGGCTTTGCTGTTGCAGGTGCTGGAGAGCTGCTCACCCACTGCCCACTCGTGCTTTGTCCATTCCTCCATCCCCAGGAGTCCTGCTCTGCACAGTTCTAACCAGCTGCAGTATCTGCTCTCCTTCACAGTTCTTCCTGCTCTGCCAGGTCCCTCACTGGCAACACCCCAGCCCTACTTCAATTCCTGATGGTCACCAAGATGTTCACTACTACATAAGCTATTTCTGACTATTCAAGGTCTTCTGGACAGTGGTTGCAAGCTCGGGAGGCCTTGAAGGACTCTTTAATTTTGTGTACACCTCAAGTCATGGAGAGAACACTCACACCTATGGGTGCACTGCGCAAGAGAAGACAGCCATGAGCAGGGCTCTGCAGCTCCAGTGGCAGCATACCAACGCTGATCACCTTGATAAACAATTTTGTTCACAAGTCATGGGAGCATATAGCAATATTGATGAAAATGAGCTGATGAAGGTTTAGTTGTAAGTCATATTTTGTTCAAGTTTTTTTTAATATTTGCAAAGAGTGGTTGCAAACATAATTCTTTGCTCCTGTCTGTGGAATGGCTTATGAATTCCACTAACCAGTGCTTACAAATACGTATTTCCCTCACAGAGCAAGGATTGGGGGAAGTTTGTTAAAGAGGTGTCACATAAGTGAAAACACCGTCATTTATTTCCACTCCAAAGAAAAATAGTGCTGCCCATGGCCCGTCAAAGGCAGGCAGTGGTTCTGCAGCTAGCTGCTGCTGCTAGAGGTGGGGTACCCACTGCTGGCCAGTGCAGGTTTCTCATTGCTGTGCACTGCAGGCAGACCCAGCAAATCCCCTGTGCTGAGCATGAGGTGAGAATATTTTGATCCCATCTCATGCCCTCTCCCTGTTTGCTTGCATCTCATATGTTTGGGTTACAGTGGTATCACCATCATCCCACCCAGTCTATTTGGTGGGACCTGTTGGTGTCATTTGGGATCTTGGGTCTGCCTAAGATGGTAGTAGTTATGCACAAAACAGTTATGGGGACATGAGCAAATATACTGCGACACTTGCTCCTGAATGCATCCAGTAATTTAAATGAGTCTCCTTGCTCCCTTGTTTTCTAGGTTGCTGGTTCTCCTTTTTGTTTGTCTCTCTGTTACAGAGTTATTCCACAAAATTTCAAATCCCTCTTCACATCCTCACATCCTCACTGTTTTGGCTGTTTTTTTGTTTGTTTGTTGTTTTTTTTTTTTGCCATTCACACAGTAGTGATCAGTGCTAGCCCGTGGTTTTAAAGTCTCTGTGTGGTAACAGGAATCTGTGATCTCTCGTACTATGAAGATATTTCTGTATGGAGTAGTTTCAATGGCCAACTCCCTTTAATAGCTATTATTTATAGATGTCCTGCCATGAGACACATTCTTTTACCCCTAATTTTACATTTCCTTTCATATTTTGAATATGCTTTCAGGATACCCTTTTCAGCAAACCAAACAGATATGTACATAAATTAAAGGTGACCTTTAAGCACAAGGAAAGAGTTCTCATGAATTGCAGGAAGTAATAGACTATATGGGAAAAGCACCTTCTGCTCTTTATTTTTTTTTTTATGTACAGCATTTCCTTCAAAGTCCATGACGGTAAAACAGGGCCTTAAGTACCAGCCAGAAGTAGACTCCTGAGTATTTCATATTCAGCTTTACACAGTTGCCTGTCTTTGTCCTTCAACAAAAGGCTTCAGTCTATTAAATTCATCTGCTCAATTTGAAATGAAGGCCATATTAAATAGACATCATTGTGCATTCTACAGATAGAAAATGCTTTGGGGGTTATTGGAATGTCGGCTGCAGCCATCTACCACTATTTGGTATAAGTAAATGCCTATTTTACCAGGCTTTGAAATGGAATATGATTGACAGACTAGCATTACTGTTTCCATACTTCCATTTCCATGATTTCACCTATTCAGTCTGTTTTTCTAAAAAGTCATAAAATCCAGATTCCAGCTTCCAAGATATACTTCCCAGGACTGCTCTTCTCTCTCACCATCTCTGATACCTTCCTGGTTTTCTTTGCTAACATGCTCTTACCTCCCAGTAATCTGGCTCTTCCTTTCCAACGGCTCTGCATTACATGCATTCATTTACTTCCAGTTATGCTATTTTTCTTCATCCTGTGATTGTCACCTTGGTGTCCAGATAAACCATCCCAGCTCTACCTCCCAAACCTTTATACCAAGCATATCTTCTCAGATAAAATGGCAGAAACATGTCCCTGCTCTCCCAGGCTGGCAGGAAGGGATCTCATTTATTCCTCCCTACAAGCATTGAATACCCAGAATTGTGTGCTTAGTGCCTCTCCCTCCCTCATGCTGGTAAAATGTTTTTTATCTCTTTTTCCACCCTTCTAAAAGCCAAATAGGTTTGAGGAAACCCTTTCTTTCTCTTTTCCCTATATGTATGTTGTCATGGCTAGAGTTTGTTGAAGTAGTACTTCTGTAAAACCTGTATTTCTGACCCAATACTCCCATTTGTTATTTTTGATGTGAGCAGAGAGAGAGAGAGAGACATAAGAAGTAGGCTTCACAGTGCTGCTTCTTTATCAGAAGTATGTTTGTTTATCTAAGGGCTAGGATGTTTGATCCTTGATAAGCTGCTGTGCTTTCTACTGAGAATGAAATTTTCCCTTCAAGCCCAAAAGGAGAATAATAAAAAATGAGGAATATGTTTCTAGTATGAAATTTGAAGGTGTGCTTTTACTATCCAGCTTTTACTTATATGTAAGCAACAGCAAGGACAAAAGCAGTGAGGGATATTTGTGAAAATATTACAAGCAGCAACTCTGACACCTTCCAGTGTCACTATGCCATGATAATGTGCTAGAGCATTGCCAAAATTTTTCCTCCCTGACACTTACCAAGTGGCATTCTGACCCATCTACATCTGTACCCAGGTCCGTGAGAGCCGCACATACCTGTGGTCACGGATTTAAGTAATTTTTCTATATTCTTAGTATCCACTTTTCAGATGCACTAATGTGAGGCAACTGGGAGAAAGCAATAGTTGTTCTTGGTATATCAGATTTTTTAAACATTTTCAAATCATCATCTCAATGTATGCATATAATAACCTCACTTTCCTGGACTCATTTCTCATGGCTGTATGCTCAAAACCTATCTACCACCTCCAAATGCAAATTGCTCAGTGGCATAAATCTCCAGTTACACAGAACACAGTAGGAAATCAAGCCCAGTTGGACAGCAGAAAACTAAGATCAGATTTATTCTTTTCATCACAAAATGCTCACTTTCAAGAAACCAACCAATCAAAGCCAAAGCAAAAACCAACAAAACCAACAAAACACACCAACCGAAACAAGCAAAAAACAAAAAAAACCCCAAAAAACTGCACAGAAGCTGTAACAAACCAAATCAAACCAAGCCAAAGTAATATTAAACAATTTCTGAAAAAGGTCATATGATACAAAACTGTTTAAAAATCACTTCATTAATATGTTCTAATAATATTGATCTGGGGAAACATTACTGGAAAAGACAGAAAGTTAGAACTGTGTTGTGGGGATGATTTCTTCTACTTTTTGCTAGCATGCCCCTTAACTCAAATGATGCTTACCTTCTAGTGTGGTGATTTCTGTGCAATTTATTTGATGAAGGTATACTAAACCCATGGTCATCCTGATTCAGTGAAATACTGAATTCATACTGGTTCCTAGAAGACAAGAAATAATGACATCAGGCCAAACAGATAGAATATTTTTGCATACATTGTGCAAAAGAACGCACCTGGATGGATCCATTAATCCATCCTTTGGAGGTACTGCCTGTTTCCATTATGGTTGTGAAAGACACCTTCAGCTGACATTATTACGAGTCACATAATTTCAGTTCCAAATTCAGTGTTATGAGAATCACTTTGACTTGTTCAATTCATTTCAGAATAGAATAATAAGACAGGAGTCCTAATGCTCAGCAAACTGAAACCAAAAATAATCACCAAACTCTCTTGAACCAGAACATCTGAGAGCTTCTCTCACAAAAGTCTTTTCCTGTGAAGCAAAGTAGAAGAAAGGAAAGAAAACACAAGGTCATCCAAAACTATTTTTTCAATCTTTCAATAATCATGTTCTCAGACTTTCCTGGTTCATTCTCCGTAGTTTCAACTCTCAGTGACTGAATGAATGAAAACGAAGAAAAAAGCTCTATTTAAATTGAGAGAGCTGCTGTAGCAACCACAAATCAGTTCACAAACCCACGGAAATTTTGCAGAATGTTTGTGTAATATAGAATATTTAATAACTTTTAATGTTTAGTACTTGGTTAAAGACTGAATTGTCACTTTGATTTTTTTCAATACCTTTGATTCACCATTATTTTACTTCAGAATTTCCTTTAATGGTATCTAAAACATTCAGAATGTTTGAGGCAGTCAGACTCTAGCTGAAATATTTTCATTAGCCAAAAGCATTTTGTCATAACAAAGCCTCCCAACTGACTTTCTGTGGTTGATTGTATTCTTAATTTGCCAGAACTTAAAATAGTTTTTTCAAACTTACATGATTTTTTAGGAGTCACAAATAAGAGAAAGTTATGCCTTTGCTTGATTCAGTTCTACAGAGAGATGTTTATATTAAAAATTGTGTGAACTGATGGACTCCTGATGAGCTTTGGAAATTTACTGCTCAAGCTGCTGCTTGGTCTTGCTTAAGTTCCTGAAGTTTGGGGAGGTGCCTCTGTTCCCAGTTGCTGTAAGGGTACCAAGGTTGGTGGAAGGGCAGGGATGCACTCTTGCACCGAGAGCAGGTGAAGGCATCCCAGATGCCAGGGACCAGAACTGCAGCTCTGGCAATGCTCCTGTCTCTTGCCCAACCTGCCCTCCCCCTCCCTTGTAGCTCATTTCTGCAGGTGATACATATGTCCCAAAGAGAGAGCCATTGTCCCAGCACACTGCTATGTGTAGAAACAGAATTAAACATGACTTTAACATTTTATTCTTATTCTGTAACTATTGGCTACACTTCCCACGTCTATATCCCCTGTCCAGGATGCTCCTCATGTGCCTCTTCTCCCTGGCCTCCAGGTCCCCACTCAAGGTATCAGCCAGCACTGCAGTCATCAGGACACATACAGTGCATAGCACATTAATTTCGTATCTGCAGATACAGAATAAGACAAATCAATAGAAAAGGTACAGTAGCTCACCATACCAGTAATGCCATTTGGTTATAGTACAGCTGATCTTGCATATGTTAAATGATCCAGATCAGAGCACAGAAACATTTCAACATGCATAGAGTTTATGGCCCTTTAATACTTATCCTTAGAAGAAGCAGCTGTGGATCTGAAGGCATTTTGCAGTGCAACTGCAACCTGCAGATGGAAGGGAGAACTGCAGGCACAGTTAGGCACATAGGGCTCAATTTCAGCCTGCACATTGCAAGGAAAAGCAGCTTTTCTGGGGGGGTGACTACCCAGACATTCAGCATTTGATTCTGAACCAGTGAAGAGGCACCTCCCAACTAAAGAGCAGAGCTGTGTACTTTGTGGTTCAAGGCCTCAAAGAGCTTCCTGTGGATTCATTGCAAAATAATATAATCCAAGATTGGTGTAACATGCAGCTCTTGTCCTATTCATATCTATGTTCAGTGTATCTCTTCCTCGTCTAAATAAAATCTCCACTGGCCAAACAACCTGCGAGCTGACTGGAACTAAGGCTGGAAGGGTTTCTACTCATCTAGATTTCCTCTAACACCTGTAAAGTTACAGAAAGGTCAAAGTCTCCAAAAGGATAGGGTCACTCTTCATACTGCCTCCTTTCCTTGGAGAAGAATGGGATGCAGCAACACCTGGCTTTTTTGAATATCTATAATTGCAGTCACCTCTGTCTCATTTCCTTCTCTTTGCCTGGGCTTTCTCCTTTTCTGTCACAGCCATAGTGCAAAGCAGTGTATATAATAATGAGAAATATCCCCTTTGCAAAAGCAGAATCATGTTTCCCACAGACTGTCATAAGCACTGTCATGGTGGTGTCCTGCACTCCTTCCTTCTGTCTAAACATCCTGAAAGGCTTGTAAGTTTGGAGAGAAAAGGGTGCATGAGGATGTAGCTGTCAAGAACTGTTCATTTGATCAAGCACAGAGGCATGTGCATGCAATGATTAATTAGGAATATATCTTAGCACGACAAAATGGTGTGGAAGCTCCTCTGATAGCAAAAATGCCTCAGAGAAAACTGTTTTAATTTATTGTAGGTTTTACACAGATAAATTGTGGTTCCTTTGTATGGGGTCCTCCCCCTTCAATTTTTCTCTGCTGAAAAGCATGCCTGGAGTTTGGCTTGATAAAGACATGAAATTCTTCAGTAGAGTAAAATGTCCAGTGTCACTTGGTACCAGATGATAGAAAAGATGACAATTCTACTGAAAGTAGTTAAATGTGTCTTTTAACCAGCTGTTCATTTGTAGCCTGTGCAGAAAGAGTTTTTAGTACACTGACTTGAAACAAAAGAGTGTTGAAATAAAGGTGTACCAAAAGCTTAAAAATGGACTAAGATCATAGAATGTTCTGAGTTGAAAGGGACCCACAAGGATCATCAAGTCCAACTCTTGAGTGAATGGCTCATACTGGGATTGGGCCCACAACCTTGGTGTTACTAGCACCGTGCTCTCACCAACTGAACTAATCTCAGGGTCAACTAAATACATAAATAACTAAATACATATTTTTTTTAAAGTTGTATCCTTACACTTCTGGCAGACCATTAAATCCACAGAGGAAGAAATACAGCCTTAAACTTTGCTTAGGAAGATGGAAACATACTGCTCTGTAGTACAAATATTTTTTTCAAGAGAGCACAGTAAACTCCTCAGAGGGCTGGATTCTGTGCTGTACAAATAAAGCTGACAATACAAAAATAAAAAGAAGGTTCAGAAGCCTAATCTTCCTTTTCTTTTTCTCCATCACTTTTTGGGTGGTCTCAGAAATCATGTTCTTGAGTTTTTCCATCCATAGCAGATGGAACAGGGTATTGAAACTTTAAGAAACAATTGTTTCTCTCTAAAATGCTTGCTGAATACTTAAGTCGAGCAAGTAGTCTAGGAAACAAATAACAGATTAAAAGACCAAACCTATTCAATTGCATTGATTAAAAAATTCCCAGTAAGTTCATTGTCACAACTTTGAGAAATATTCTGAAATAACTCATAGATGATTGGGGGTTCAATTTGTAAAGTGCAAAGTAAAGTAGGACATGAAAGGTCTACCAAAAGGTAATAAAATTAAATCTTTTAGTTTTTTGATGTAAGAACAATAAAGGAGTATAAAACCTGATGATATCCCAGAAATCAAACACTTCTGCTTCTTAAGCCCAAACCAAAACTGGATCTTTTCTTTCAGATTAATGTGGATTTTTTTAAAGATTTATGTGGTAAGATCCAACTCTAGTCCTGACTTGACTGAAAATATTGAAAATGTTTCACTGAATTCAGTGAACAGCCTTATGAATTATTTTTAAAGGCAAGAGCTTTTCCTGCATCTCTGGTTACGTGTTACGGATCACAAAGCAGTGCCATACCTGAGTGGTGGCAGATTATATGCATCACAGGCAGAAGGAATAGGCATGCTCAATGAAATTGAGGGTTCAGCTGCACTTGGGTCAGTCGGCGCATGGGGAAAAGTAATTTTCATCCATTACTTAACACACTTCCACAGTTTACAGGGAGAAAAAATGTGGAATTTTATTCTCAGGGTATAAGCCAGTCTCTACACACTGTCTTTTCCTCATGTCCTGCCAGTTCTGTACCTGCAGACATGGGACAGGGATGAGTTCCTGAATATTTTTAGTCCTTTTCTGATGCTGATGACTGGTGCACTGAGTGGTCCTGACTGGGCACAGCCAGTCCAAGGCTCAGAGCTCATTCTTTCTCATTTTCTTTTTGCATGTGCAGAGTGGTTGGATGAGAACAGTTTAGACTGTGTTCAAAAATCTGTGTTGATCAGCCTGTAAAACAAACTTAACATGTCGTCACTAGACAGACTGACAGATAGGCTCATACATGCATATTTTTACTACAGGAAGTACCTGTGACAACACAAAGAGAAACGGCTTAAGTAAAACACCATCTAGAGCAATGCACTTTCTCTGGCACTCAGGATTTTTTATAGAGAAGAGGAATTTTAAAAAATGGTAGTTCTACAGTGTTTGGGACATTGGTCCAAACTTACACAATGCTAATGCAACCTCTGATCTATGTTGAAGCCAGGCAGTTCCTGACATGATATGGGTGCTCAAGCAGGGAAGAGAGCACAGACACTTGTCTCCAGCCCTTCTGGTTGAACACAAGGTGAGTGCCATGGCTGAGGGAGCACAAAGACTGGAGACCTTGGAAGGGGTACAAGGAGATGGGTTGGAAAGGGATGGATCACTGTGCCTCCAAAGGCAATTCAGCTTTGGTACTTTCTAGGAGTTTATCATCACAACATCTCCTTGTACCTACAGAAGGTCTGTATGCAGCTTCTACAACCCCAAGAAAAGTGTGCATGTCATTATATACCATCAGTCTGCAGAACTAGGCAGAGTTTGGGTAGGAAAAGTCTCACACACTTTCCAGTCTTTCCTGTCTATTGTTGGTTTTCCATTACTCTGCTTCTGGATGCCCCTCAACAACCACAAGAACTTCCCTTCTTGTAGGGTTTCATCACTGTTGCTTCAAAATGAAACTAACCAAAATGAAAAACAGCTGGATCAAAAAGAAATCTAGTAAGCAAATAAGCAAACAAATCCAAACCTTCAAAAATTAAGCTGATTTTAATTCTGTATCTCGTTTTGCCCCAACTGTGTATTAATTTTTAGGTCTTTTCCTTCCTGTCAGTTCATATATTCTTTGCAAGAAGAATCACATTTGGTTTTAGTCTCTTACCAGTTCCTGGTCTGTATTTCTGTTTTGTTGCCATTCAGCAACTGCTTTGCCACTATGCTCCTGCTTATGTTGTGAGACCATATTGCTGGTGATTTATGGCTTAAACTCCAAGCTTTTGGTCAGCACCTAGTAAAAAAATATGCCTTGCTTCTTTTTATTTAGGATCTGAAATACTTTTGTCACTTGGGTTGATGCTACAAAAAGAGGGTTTTCTCTAAATCCTCTGAAGAGGTTTGTGCCTCTACTATCTCATTAACCACAGTTTATACTGTAAGGAAGGTTAAAGGATAATTCTAAAAAACTCAGTTTAACTGAGGTGAATACAATCAATCAATAATTAACACTATTCATGTCCACCAAGTCCAAATTCCAGCATTCAGAATGTTTCTCTTGGCATATCACACTTGTCAGCTCCATTTTCAACTTGAGCTGCCTGCCAGTGATAGCAACAGAACTATAGCAGGTATTCTGCAAGATTTTGTGTCTCGGGTGGGTACCAATTTTACAAAGTAAGGACACAGGAATAACTCTGAGAAAAGAAGAATTCCAGAGCAGGACTGCTGGGACAGGCTTCTGGATAATTACTTTTAATACAGATTATTGAAAAATAAACTGTTCTGTGCTAAAGGAAAGGTATTTAGGGGTGTGAAAGAGTAGGCAAATTACTAGGTGCATGTAAAGGACAGGGGACTAGAGGCTGGGGAGTGAATTTTTCCAAAGGAAAGGCACAACCTGATGTGAAAGAACAACATTTTGTGTGTGCCCGGTGCTGGGCCCCTCCTGAGGGGGATCCTGAGGGGGATCCGGAGGGGGATCCTGAGGGGGAACCCGAGGGGGATCCTGAGGGGGATCCTGAGGGGGATCCCGAGGGGGAACCTGAGGGGGATCCTGAGGGGGATCCTGAGGGGGATCCTGAGGGGGAACCTGAGGGGGATCCTGAGGGGGATCCTGAGGGGGATCCCGCGGCTGCCCCGGCACAGGCCGCGCTCCGGCCCTGCAGGAGGGAGGCCATGCTGTCCTCAGGCCGCGCCGCTCCTCATCGCTGCTCTTTATGCTTTAGCCTTTGTTTCCCTTGTCCCGCTGCCAGCAGCGCAGACAGTGCGGGCAGTCAAGGAGCAGCCGGCTGCCGGAGCTTGGAGGCTGGCGTCACACGGGCAGGGCTGCCGGGGCACAGCCAGCCAGCGAGGGGGTGAGGTTAGGTGAAACATTAGCCACGTTCTCTTGGCTTTCCGCCAGGGCCTTTCAAATATTTCTTTATGTGCTGGTGATGCTGTGCTTGTTTGGCATTTAAGAGGTATGCTCCCGACAGGATTTCACAACGAGCTGCCATTTTACGGTTCAAAACAGATGCGAGCTTATCACCCATGGAAATGTGCGTCTCCATGAACCCCCTCCTCTCCCCTCCCTCGGGGCTTGCAGCAGAGCTGCTCCCGGCAGATCAATCATGAGGACTGTGTAAGCGGCTAAAAATAATGCAAGTCATAAAAGTCTGGAAGCTGTTGCTCCTTTTGGGATTTGAAGAGTCAAATGTCGATCAATACCAATGGCTGCAGTATCTGGACAGTGGTAGATAAGGGATAGATGTTCTTCTAAGGTGATTAACATGACTTGCAATCCCCTTCCTCAATGCTTGTTGCCACACTGTGTCTCCTCAGTTTCCCAGGTTGCAGGGAACAGGCAGATATTCTTGACAGTTCATCAGGAGCAGAATTTCATCCTAGATTCAGAAAAATAATGTTGGAAGGCAGAATAAACTCAGCCTGTATCCTGCATCCTGACAGATGCCAGTCAAACCAGTTCTTAAAGACTCCACCAGTGCTGCAGGCAACATGTGCCAGTGCTTCCTTGTGCTTTCCATGAGAAAGCTTCTCTTTATCCAGATGGGAGCATGGGCTAGGCTCTTTATCTACCTGTCCAGCAACATAAAAGTGGAGCTGCATGTTGCAACACTACTGGTGACTTGCAGAATGTCCTGAAGACAGTACTTCCTCCGGGTCAGGGTGGGGATGGTGAGAAGAATACTTTGGTAAAGCCTGGGGTGCAAATTCAAACGGCTGAAATACATCTTGTGCCCATGATGAGCAACAGAGAAGTCAGAGAAGTGAGCAAATGCAGGCATGAGCTTTCACATCTTATGTAGGGTTGTATCTTAATTTTGTGCTGGGATTTGTAATACCATTGTCAAAGGAGACTGAGACATTGAAGATGACTCTAATGAAGTACTATTCGTTAAAGAATCAGGACATTTGAGAACTTGGGGATCAAATATTTTGTTTATTCTGGACTGGCTCTTTGACGAATTTTGTTGGCTGAACTGTTATGCTAGTGCTCTCTTAACGCTATGAAAATGGACAGAGGAATTTTTTTAATTTGTAAGAAATAGGTAATATTCTGACTAACTTCCAGGTAATTAGCACTGGTTTTGAGCTCATTTTCCTTTTGCATCTCCTGGACGATACCATGCAAAGAGTAGCTTGAGAAGAAACACACACACACACACACACACACACACACGCACAGTTTGCCAAGAGATGTCACTGCAACATCCTCGGCAACACACTCAAGTCAGAGTCAGAGTGGATCACTGCCTTCGTTGTAGGGTTTAGGTCTCACCCAAAGCAAGAACCCCAGAAGTGAAGAAACCCCAGGACAGAAGAAAACGCTCAGTTTCCTAATCATGGGAAAGATCTTAATATCATGAGGTATTTTCTAAAAGTCTATGTTTCTTCTTTTTTTTTTTTTTCTTTTTTTNAGAGAGAAAGGCAGACAATGTGTGTTGCCAGTTCTTTTAGATTGACAGAGTGATACCCTTTTCAGTAAGAACTCTTTCTGGCCTCTTGAGAATAGAAAGCTTCCAGCTGGCCCTCAGACTCTTAATTTCTAATTAATTTATTCTAGATCCTACCAGCCCATATCTGCACTCTTCTCTTGCTCAACAATTCGTTATGCAACCCAAGGAAAACATGGTATTAATTCCTGAATTTCCAAGCTCTGTTCCTGCGTTGAAGTCTTCTTGCCTGTCTCTGTCTCCCACTCCTGCTGGTCCTGGATTCCCTGTCTAAGGGTGAAGGAGGGCAATGCTGGAGATGCTTCACTTTGCTGCCACTGCTCACAGACCTGATGCTGAGGGATGGAGAGTGAAGGGGGAGCAGAGCACAGCATGACCCACTTTTCATTGACTGATATCCAGAATTAATCATCTCACATGTCCTTCTGCATAACATGGATCAAAGGGTTTCACTGCATTTGTTCCTGTTTGAACTATTGATTTTCTTTGCATAAACCAGCCAGCTTTAATTAAATTATGCTCAGTGATGAAGAATCTACCCTCTGCTCCATGTAAATTGCTCCAGCAGTAATTTCTCCTTTCTGCTGAAACCACATGCCTTATTTCTAAGGCAGATTGTCTAGACAGATGTGTGTGAGAGCCCGCTCCAAAGGTTTGCTTCAAATACAGGTACTCCTAAATGACACCTACATGAGCCTTTCCCTTTGCCCTACTGAAGAGCTTCAGCTTTTGGAAACTCTTGCTGTAAGACACAACTTCTAGTCCTCAGTCATTCAGTGAACTCTTACCTGGAACCTCTTGACTTTTACATGTGAGGCCAGGACACTTTTAAACTGAGACTGATTACAGACTTCGTCCATAGCATCCAGAATTCCCAGGTTCATGCACACAAGGATTCCTTGTGTTGAAGCAAACATTTCCTCCTGCTGGGTTATCTGCCCTGGCCTCTCTGCAGACTCACTGCATCTAAGGGCTTCATTAACCTGTGAGTATGACCTGAAAGATTTGCCCTCTAATGAATGACTTTACTTTTGGCTTTACTGAAGTTCATATCAAAAATCTGTTGCCTATGTGCAGTTTTCCAAGCATTTCATGTTGCTCCTAGTCAGGGACCTGTTTTCTTCTTTATTGACTGCTTCATAATTTTGTGTGAATTTGGGTGTGTCCTTGCTCACTGAGCTATCCAGGCGCTTCACATCAGATAAAATACATAGGAGGAATAGAAGCAAAAACCCCTGTCCCACCGGTGTTCCTGAACCACAAGGGTGAATCACATCTCTTAGACTTACTTAAATTTTGTCTGCCTTGTAGAGATAACAGAGCTCTGGAGGAGAATCTCTAGCTCATCTCCCCTAATGAATGAGCAAGTGCCAGATTTCCTAGGCATGACTAGCTACACCAGTGGCTTGTAGGCTAATGTCAGCTCAGGTGGCATTGTCATCTGATTTTTCCTAGAAGAGGAGTATCACTAGAGCTGTTCCTGTAGGGAGCTGTCAGGTGCCTTTCCAAATTACCATGTGAAACCTCCTTATCCTGCTGTAATGTAGGCTAGAGAACAACCTCCATCCCCATCTCCCAAGCTCTGGCTGGAGCAGAGGTGCCTGATGATGGATGAGGGTGGGGACAGCTCTTTGCTTCAGGGGATGCTGTCTGCTCCTGTGGTTGTGCCACCAGAATTAGGTCCCAGAGCTGATAAAAGTGAACTTTTAGTTAGTGTAGAAGGTTTGGGACTCACCTACAAGGCACAGGACCCTGTGTGTGGCATTCTGCATGAAATTCAGTGCAGAGGTGTATTCAGAGTGCATTGACTAGACTGATCCCTTCATGAGACCTTTGTGCCAGGATTCCTAGTCTGGGGCTGCCACTAAGCTGTGAGCATGAAACAGGTACTGAGAGGTCAGCATGTGTGAGATGGTGGTGAGTGTGGGCTGAACAGAAGCCCAGGAATGCTGAGGTTTGATAGTGAGGTACCAGATGAGTTGGGGAAACAGCAGACTTGAGGCAAGTGCCTCAGTTTGAGCATTCCTCCTCCTTTCCCCTCCCCCCCCAGACACCTATATCCTTTACTGGATCTAACCATAGTGATTTTGACTGTAGACCTCAAGTACTGTTTCCATCTACACTAGGGCTCTACTTGTTCAGCTTTTCCACCATGTATTCCACTTCATCCACTTTTCCTCACTGCAACCTTTTACCTCAGAGTGGTCCTACTATTTCAGATCTTTGCTAAAGTTTAACTGGTCTTGAGCACAGGAAGTCAGGTTCTGATCTCATTTACTTCTGCAACCTTAACAGTTTCTCTGGACTTGTACTGATGCACAGGAGAATAGATCCTCCACCCTGCTGCATACTTGCTAAGTGCTAACAGCATATTTGGCTAAGTACAGAATGCAGACAACAAAAAGATTGATGCATAACAGAGAGCTGTTTTCTCCCAGATGTTGCGGCCAGGGCCACTTGCAGGGAGCACTGTAGTCATAGCAGGGTCTCCTCCCACAGTGCCCCTACACCTCCAAAATTACTGAGATAATTTTTTCCTTTAAATGCCCTGCTAAATTCTACGTGTCTTGATGACTTGCATGCAATCAGATTTAAATGTCAATATGATGTTAGTAGTTAACAATTATCACCAGGAGCTTCTCACATCTTTTCCTTAAAAGATACAAAGAAGCCCAACGACTACCTGTTCCTAAAGGCCTGTCATCAGTTTGAAGCAGATTCAGGTGATATGTTGGACCTTTATCAGTTATTATCACCTGCAATAGCTGCTGGCACAGGACTGCCCTAACATATGCTTTCCCTGGAAGTCTTCCAGATTTCTCCAATTGTAATCTCTTCAGGAGCCAGAGAGAGCTTGTATTGTGCGAAACAAGAAATGGAAAAACAAAAACTGGGAGGATAAAAAATAGCTCAAATGAGTTAATTTCTGTTTTAATTCCAAGAATAAATGAGACCCCTGACATTTTCCACATACAACTCCTTTCTGTGCAGCACAAAGAGGATATATTTTAAACAGTACTGTTAAATGAATTATATGTTGCTACTGGATAATGGTCTGCTGTGGAGAGATAATTGTTGAGACAAAGCTGAGGTATTTATTGAAGATAAACATTGAGACAAAGCCAAGATGTTTATTTTCTAAGCACCAGACCATAATGCAGACAAAACATATAATACCATTAGTATTATTCTTAATGTGTTGGAAGCCTGAACATGCCCCATCACAAACTCTTGTTAACTCAGCAGTGGCAGAACTGGGATTCAAATGAGAAATGTACCCAGGCTAATCCAAGTACCCGTGCCAGGGGGCAGCTCTGTTGGCTGTATCAGGGGCAATGCCCATGTGCTGCCCCCCTTGGCCTGTGTGTGCCCAGGGAGATAGCAGAAGTGCTGCCTGCAGACCTGATTGCTCACAGGTGAAGCATCAGGAAGAATACATTCTTTTTGATTGGTTCAGTGAGAAACTAAACCAGAACATTTCCTGATTCTTCAGCTTCATTTGAGGGAATGAAACCATGGCAGATATTACCTGCCTGTCATCAGATCATTATTTTACAGTTTTCAGAACTAATTTTGCTGATATCTTTGAATAATTCATGCACAGGTTTGTCTCTGGGCATTGCTGAAGTACAGGCCCATGCAAGCACATGGGCAGCTTAAAGCAGAAGCAGGGCCTGATCCCATGTGGTAATGGAGAAGAATGGGCTCTGTGATACACCTGGGAGGTGTGTGCAGCTGCCCTTGCGTGTTTGGGTGTGGTAGGGCTCCTCTGGATACATGCTGGTGCAGGTTTGCTTTTGTGAGTGTCCTGTGGAGACTGGGAGCCTGTGTTGGCTTCTAGGAGGGGATCCCAGCAGGTGATGGGTGCCTTTTCATCCTAGTTGTATCCACCCTGTGCCTTGCAGCACTACTGAGCAGGGTCCCAGCCTTGCTGTTCACAGCAATCACTGGTTTTGCCATTGCCCTTGATAGTTGTGGAAAGTTGTAGAAACAGGCTGTTTTCCACTATTCTGTCCCAGGTATGTGAAGATAATTAAACACCCTACTGAGCATTAGTCATCAGGCACCTAAATATATCCATGGACCTGGGCATAATTCCCTAAACTCATTCAAAAAAGGGCAGCAACATTGCCGAATGTTACATGATCTGAACATGTTGATTTCAGATTAGCTATAAAGTGAATATGTGCACCTACAGAAAATACCACATGCCTCTCTATTATACAGAGCATAAAGGCAATACAAACTTCTTACAAGTATTCTACTTCTCAAGACTGTAACCCAGATCCTTTTTTTAAAAACAGAACTGAAAATTAGGCCCTAATCTATCTCATGTCTGTGACCTAATTTTGAAAGGTACTGAGCATCCAGGATTGTCTATCAACATCAGCTGAAGGAATAAAAATCCTCTGGGATCTCCATCCCTTTAGAGAACTGAAACCATTTCCAAACAATCCATCCTTTCCATATGTGTACTGATATATTGAAAAGAACCCCAAATCCTAAAGAAAAAACCCCGTTGTTCTTTATTTGGACTATGATGGATGACTCTGTTACGTCTCTTTCATCAGCACTTTCCTCGTGAAACCCAAATCATAGCATTGTGCTGAGAACTGCTGATTTGGTTCATGCTGCTCCTGTGGGATTAACTACTGTGTAGCCATGTGTAGCTCACTGCAGGCTGACTGTGCTCCACAGTGACCTGCTGCATCTCCCTTTCTGACTGATTTGTGGCTTTCCTCCAGTAAGCCAGGCACTGAGGGAGATGGTGATTCCCAGGGCTTGCCCTAATGCATCCTCAGGACACAGCCCGATGTCACTTCAGGACTGACACAAGGGGTTCGCCAGATCTGCCCCATGGAGCACAGTCAGTATTACTGAGAGCTGTGAATGAATCCTAACTGTTTGCAAGGCTCTTTGCAATGCTGGCATATAAAAAGTTGGCCATCACAGAATTACTCATGGCACGTTATGTGATTCATACTTTTACAAGTACTATGAGATAAGTTGACCTGGTTACAGATGAGTGTATTTCTGGCTTTTATTTTAGTTTTGGCAAACTCCCTCAGAAGTTATCATTTTGATTTTAGTTCTTCCCTGAAGAAGCGACATCTGACAGGTAGATGTTAATTATTATTACTTATTTTTTATTATGTTAAAAGTCTCCATGAAGATCAACAAAAATCACTATGTAGTCACATACACAACTATCTTAGACTAGCTACAGTTGTCAAAGGAAACTGAGTGGAAAGATATGATGTACAAGCAAAAAAAAAAAAGACTTGAGAGTTTACAAATGTAAGGTTATTCTCATGATTTTGGCACTAAACTACTTCTGTAACTATTCATATATTGAAAGAACAAATTCAAAAGAAATATAGCATAAAGATAAAAGTTGTATGGGAATTTCTGGTAGTTCTCTGGGTTTCAGACCTTATGACTGCTTGCACTGTGTTATCTCCCAAGTCATCTGTGCCTGCCATGCATTTGACAATACATGTTTTGTCAAGTCAAACAGGCTTCCTTAGAAAGAAAGAGATGACATTATTACTGCCCAAGTAGGATTCTTTGTATTTAATGCTGAGGTAGTAAAAGCTCTTTAAAGATCTGACAAAATACAGTTCACATGATATTTTTCAGAAATGCATTTACAAGTAAAGACATAAAGGCAGGTTATTTTGCTTTTGAGAAATCCCAGTGCTGTTTGCTGTCAACTGCTTCAATGAACTCCAGATTTGAAAAGAAAAATTGTATTATTGGATTACTTGGTGCTATAATATTCAATATTATGGTAATGAGGAATTAATTAAACATGCTGTTGGACTGAGGAATCCCTGCCTTCTAGACTCAAATTCACGGAGCCTTTAATTGGGTATTTAGCAGAAGGCATATGGATATGTATTAAGGCACTTACTTAAGTTGTCTGACAACATTTGGTCTAATCCTTTCAGCTTCCATACCCCAAAAAGTAGATATGAGTCTTGCCCTCTACTCCTGAGGTGCCTAGATGGAAAAAATAAGAGTAAAAACAGTTGCCATTTTGGTGTGACCAATGCACTATAATATAAATTCTTTAATCTGCCAGTTATAAAAACTGTGCTTCAAGCAGGACAAATGTGGTGATAACTTTTTTAGTCCTTCCTCGAACAACATTGATTTTTCTCATGGGTAGCTGAAGATGGTGAACAGCAGAAATAGCACACTAGCTGGAGGTCTCTAGGAGGGACAGCACTGTACTTTTCTCTTTCACAGTTTGTAGATTTAAAGGATATTTGCATATTCTCATTGGCCCCTTCAGGGTATTTGGTTTTCACACATACAGCCTGATCTTCCACTGGGCCTTGGCCATGTGCTTTGACGCAGTGCTGAGTGAGCACTCTGTGATGTGCCCAACAGCCACCCTGCAGGGTGGGCCTTCTGCAGCAGCCTCTCTTGGTGGGATACCGGCACTTTGCTCTTTATTATTGCTAGAAAGACAAGGTCAAACACGGTTGGAACAGGAGTTTCTGTGGTTTATGGTGGTCTTCAGCTTATTGGAAGTTCATTCTTCAGACTCAGAGCTCTAAAGAAAGTTCTGCCCCAAAGTGTTTTTTTGTACCATAATGATTTCTGTACCGCAGAGGACTGTGTGACAGCGCTGAAGAGATTGTGGTCTTCACTCTGCAACTTCCTGTGATCTTTTGTGGTGGCCATTAAAGTTCTTAAAGAGCCTCAACTATGCTTGAAATGCCATGAATTACCAAGGCAGAGAGTAAGGGACAGGTCAGATTCATTCATAGCCACCTGTGCCAGGTGGAGTTTTCTCATACAGAGAGAGTCTGGCAAACATTCCCTGCAGAAGCTGCTCTGTGTGAGTAATGTCAGTCAGGAGTTCAGAGCTGCTACCAGATTACAGACTGACTTATAGCCAATAGTGTGCTTCTACCATTAGCTGCACAGTGGCTACAGCCCTTCACAAAATGTTTTCCTCCATTTATCAGAAACTCCTCTTCCACTGCAAGTCAACTTCAGACATCTGTTCTCATATACGCAGAGGCTGCTGATGTCACAGCTGAGCTCAAGAGGCATTTTGATGTTGATTTTTTAAAGTGTGTGCTCTAGTACCCTTTGCATATGCTACTGTGCTGCTTCTTTATCAATACATGAATACGTTTGCTGGTTTTGAAAAAAGTGTATAAATTATGTGAAACACTGAGCCCAGCCCAAACATCAAAAGCACTTGCAGGTGCTCACTTTCCCACTGGAGGTTTGCTTGATGAAACCAGTGGTCTGTGCTTTACAATGCATGGCCATATTCTTTTTCTGTAACTTCTGCTGGTTTGCATATATGTAGCAGATCATTGCAATTCCCATACTTCTTCCACACATTCCTAATTCCAAAATGCATTCTTCCATTAAAAACCCTCAGTTCATACTAGAGTTATTTAGTATTTAGTATTATTTGCATTATATGCTCTGATGATCATAGAATGACAAAGATGTTTCAGTTCAAGGAGAGGGAATGGAAAGGACAGATTAGAAGTTGCAAGAGTTGAGGGAAAAGAAAGGACTGTTAAGTCTTTGTCTTCGAGCAGAAAGCAATTTATTAATACTTACTAGAATAATTCATAACAGATTTAAATGAACTTTCACAATCTTAACAATATCAGCATTTACCAAGCAGAGGGGCAGTCCCTATTTCGATGAAATTTAAGCCTACTGACAGTAGTGTCTGTGTTTCTCACTTACCCGTTGTGAAAATTTGGGGCACAAAACTTTTTGCTCTGTATCTCCTAGGGGTTTAAAAAATCTCAGATTCAACAATTAACAAAAGTGACTCCAGACTGCCTCTGAGGTGTGGAAAAAATTCAAGTCTCCCCTCCACCTGAAGTTTGAGCCCATTCTCCTGAGTTGCTGCTAAAGCTCCAAAGGGGATAGGAGGCTGAAATGAAGGGACTATCTCTTTTTAGAAAATGTAATGTGTTGTAAATAGTGCTCTGCATTGTTGACACTGTTTAAGCACTTTTGGGGGCAATGCTTTGGCCCATTTGTCTCTCTTGAAATGAAATTATTGGTAGCATTAGCTGATGAATTATTCTAAGCAACATCAATTGCTGAAAATGACAACATTCCAGAAGGCTTATTTAAAATATAGTGTATTGTGTAATTCTTTTTATTTGTCTGTTGCACAATCTATTTGCTGATACTTGCTTCGCTCCCTCCCTCTCTCTCCCCTAGGCTATCAAACAAAGCTGCCCAACCTTACATTCATCCATCATCCTTGGGTTATTAAGAGTAGCTGCAGAACATTTACAAGTGGATAGGATGGATTTCTGGCTGCTTTTCAAGAACACAGTCATTGCTACAAAAACTTTGCAAGATGGCAAATTTTCTCATGTTTCCTGTTCCTTGCTCTGCTAGGACCTGCTAGAAGGAATGGTTTCTTGAATTTAGGGTAACTAATCTAGGTTGATGCCAAAAATCTTACTCATGCATGTCTAGTACCAGATTATAATTTTATCTGCATAAAATATTTCTTTTTTTGGTAACTGTTTCTTAAAAAGGTTTTGGGATATATTGAAAGGAAGGAAGGGGTCAGGATAAATGCAGATGTCTGAGGGCATCATGGTTAAAAGACTTTCTCAAGGTTAGGCTTAGAAAAATCAATGCACGAAAGTAGAGGTTAAGAGATTGCAAGTGTCTCACACGAGAAGTGTAACCAAATGGAGGTCAAATAGATCATACTGCATGACGACTTCTTAGTGATTATAAGAGAGTAGCTGGGATGGAGTGGAATTGCCATGTAAAAATCTAAGACTCTGATCAGCAACTTAGGGTGTGCACAAAGATGTCTGTGCTGGTGCAGTACAATTTACTCCCACAGCCTGAAGAGCTGGGAAACAGTGCAAAGGCTCCATGCAGGCCAGCACTGAACCAGACACGATGTAGCCCTGAGTGCTGTGCCAGCTGAACATGGTTATTCTGCCTTGCAGTCCCACTTGGCATATTTGCACAGTACTTTGCTGTGCTGTGTGGACTTGCCAAATCAGCTCAGTGCTAGCTTGGGGATCTCTGCATCATGTTCTCTGCAATTTAAATGTACCCTTGAAAATGAAGCTAATCTGTTTGACTTCTAGAGAGGAGAATACTTCCTGACTAGCCAGAGTTGGTCTAATTAAGTGAGCTTATCAGAAGACCAAAACTTGTCAGTCTGTACAGCGACTTTGCAGACAACAACATCTCAGCAGGCACTGAAAACTGCTCCATTTGAGCATCCTGTATTCTGCTCAGTGAAAAGCTCCAGGCTTTTCTTTGCTGGTTTAGATACTTGCAAATCCAGACATCAGCAAACAGCTAAGAAGTTTTTCCCAAGAGGGAGCAGTCAGCTGTCAGGAGCTGCCACTGGGCACAGGACGATGTGGGAGGGGTTCTCTGTCTGGAGTCCAGAGAAGCAGCCATCACAGTCAGCCTTAGTGAGAGGCAGATAGACAAACACATATAGGTAACTCTTGTTGTGGAGCCTTTTTCACTACCTTGCCTTTGTTCTGAGATCAGGCTCTGCTTTAGCAAGGCTGTTTGCTGATGGACACCACTATGCTGGTGGAGGCAGAAGAACTGAAGGTGAGTCAGGACCATGAGATAATTCCAGCTGACCACAGGGAAGTGGAGCCTGAGAAAGTCATGGGTTCTGTGGCAGGACACTTGGAAACTGGGAGCCTTGCAGTAGGAGAGGAAGCATCTGATAGGACCAGGAATGGAATTTCTGCAATTATAATTGCAAAATTTATAAACTTGCATTTTTAAATTCTTCTTTTCTGTGCCAGTTCAAAAATTTGCCACAAATTTTGTTTATAGTCCCAAGTAAATCAGAGGGCACTTAGTATCAGGAAAAGTAGCATAGTTACACTACTGAAACATGAGTAATTTTCAACAGCTCTGCACTGTGAGTTGCCATTAATAATAACACTGCTTGGTGACTCCACCCTGCTTGCACAGCAATTAGCTGGCTTTTACCACTCCATGTTGTGAAGGACCTCAGCAATCACAGCACAGAATAGTGCTAGGGAGCATTTACCGAAGTTGTTTGTGAAAAAATATCACAAATTGAGCCACAATGACATGAAACAGTGAAGATAAATTTCAGTGCTACATTCTTCTACACAGGAGGGAAGCTGAATGAGAACTGATGGTTCCTCCCCCCTACAGCTGCACCCTTCTCCTGCCTTTTGTTGTTTCGTTTCATGTCTTCCCTCTGACTTTTCTTCCTACTGTGTGTTGCTGTGGTGTACATCACATCTGATAACACCCAGCCTTAGCAATCCCCTGCCTTCCCTACTGACTCTCTTCACCCTCTTCCTCTCAGTCACTTTTAGTTTCATCCAGAGACCCCATCTCATTAAGCAGGCTTCCCTCTGTTCCCCCTCCACCTTAGTGTGGCCTTCAACTCTAGCTCAAGAGTTTCAACAAAATCTCTGGTTATCAACCTGATCTTTATCAAGCACCTTTCCCTTCCCCTTGTTTAAGTCTCCTCCAGTACAAGCCTTATCCTTTGTTTGGTTCTTCCATTACTCCTAGATTGTGAATTCCCTCAAAGCTTTCTTAATACTTGATCTGTGTCTTCAACTGTTGTCTTTGAGTTTCTGTGTTGCACTGACACCCTGAGTGCTGGCTATAACCCAGAACACAGTCTGAGGAACAATGTGTTCACAAGAAGCACTGAATGTTCATAGAAGTTCACACTGATTTTAGAGACAATTTCTAGTCTCTGGCTGGCACATCTGATCCAAAGAAAAATCAAGTTCTGGTTGTCTACTTTCAAATCTCTCTTCTGCACATTATTTCTATTTATCCCTAAGCAAAACATTGCTGCCTTTTCCCTTATAATATTTAGGAAGTAAACCTATTTTATTGGATCATTCTGCTCACTCTTTGATTCCTAGGGCAAATGATCTGCCCAGGCAGTCCAAGAAAAATCCACTCCATTTAACCCTCCTAGGTTAGCACCAACCCAGGGACCAGCTTCTTAGACTTCACTTCTTTGCACTCTTGTCAGCTTCTTTGTCAGTCAGCTTCATGCTATCATCACCCATGCTGCAACCTGTGGCAAGCTACCTGTTGAAGTTTATAAAACTGCTTTCTTACAAATTGCTTCTTATGCTTGCCTCAAAAGCAGTTCCATGTACCAGTGCCTAGAAATGCAGTGAGGCTTATTCTTTTCAGGACAAGCCATGCCAAGTCAGAAGGGAGCAGCACATTTTGTTTTTCTTTTGAAATTCTTAGTATATCAAAAGGATCTTATTCTGATGCTATTTTCTGCTCTTTTCAGGGTTTGTTGTTGGGTTTTTGGGGTTTTTTTGGGTTTTGTTTTTTTGGTGGGTTTTGGTTTTTTTTTTTGCATTTCCTTTCTCCCTGTAGTTTTTCTCTTCTTCCCCTTCCCTGTGAGGTCCAGAAACATTATCATTGCATCCCATATGACCCAAATTATGCCAGTAGTCAGGAGGTGTGGTGGATGCTGATCTGGGTCACACAACTTCCACTCAATTATCTAGGCCATCCAGTCTTGAGTCATTTCAGGTAATGAGTTCAAGATAAATCTCTAGCCCATTGAGAAGACAATATAACTAGCTGATGTCTTGTTTTCTCTGTGAACAGAATTCCTAGGAGTGTTAATTTCCAAGCTGATATTAGTGGGTTTGGGGTTTTTTTGCATTGTTTCATAGACTAGAGCAGTCCTGTTCCATGCCAAACCAAGAATGATTGCAAGAATTTCCTACAGGTTGATCATTGACATAAAATAAATGCATCAGGCCTCTCTAAGAGTACATCATTCTTGAAAGCAAAACATCTCACTTGACATCTTGGCTGGAATTAAAAATCCTGTTGTAGGATGCTGAAAAACATAATGACCTTCTGCTGAAAGTTGTTTAGGAGAAAACAAAGCTCTAATTCTCTTTCTCCCTCTCTTGTTTTTAAGGTGAATTTAACTCTGTTAGAGGGGGAAAAATTGAGAACATAATACAAAAATTACCTGGTATGTTTTCTGAGAGTGCAAAACCCATCTTGCTGTCAATTCTTGCAGGACATAATCTATCCTTAGGTGGTTTGTGCAGGTCACCATCAGAGCTGTAGGCTCACAATGACTTACTGTCACTATCAAAATAAGCACATTGAAATCACAAAGCACTTGAACAGAAAAACATAGATCTTGATTTGCTGTCATCAGTCCCATAAAGTGCCTGATGCTGGCAGGACAGGTCTTTTAAAACTCTAGGCCACCTGCTCAGCTAGTGTAAATCAGCATAAAATGTGAAGTGGAAAAACATTGGTACTGCTTAAAGGTTGTTTTAAAGAGACCAGTGAGTAACTAAATGTTTAACATGCACACTGGGATGTGTATAAAACAAGAGTCTAATTTGCAGAGAAGAATATTTAAATTATATATGAAAAAAAGATTATCTAGTGGCTAAGCACCAGGCAGGCTGTGTTGCTAATCACCTTCACTGGGGGTTTGTAAGAACTGATTAGACCAACATCTGTCACACATGGATTCTGGATTCTGCTCCAGTGGAGATGCTGAACTGTGTGTGCTCTGGAGATCTCTTCAGTGTGCACAGCATGAAGAAATGGACCTCAGTGTTTAAACAGTTACGGATTAGCAAGACACCTTTGGCTCCTAGCTTCCTGTTAAAGACAGGCCACAAGACTCACAGATTGGTTCAATCCCATGTGTTAATCCCTGTGTTATTCAGACTGCACTTAATTTCTGAGCACAGCTAAGAGAAGAGAGAGGCAGTGCATGGAAATCGTTCTAGCAAATCCACTAGCAAATGTTAAATCAAACCAGTAAAATTTTAATACTCCTTTTTATGCTAAAGTGAGCTATAACTGCTATTTGGCTTTGTACTTAACTATAAGTATCTAATTATTACTGTATAGCTATAAACATATAGTTACAAAATTTTGTATGGTAGTTACTTATTAAATAGCTTTAACAGCTATGTGGTTTTTTTTCAGGAGGCATTTTAAGGAGTCAAAGCAATGGAATAACTTCCATTTACTTAGATGGAAAATGTGTCTGAATTGAAAGGAGAATATTAGTGTATTTTAACAATTGATGGCAGGCACAGCAGAGCCATAGTGGTAACATATAACTAATTCACAGTGTACACTCTTCCAATGGAATTTGCTAAGCATGTTACAGTAAAAAAAATAGTATTCCATCTTAGTCTGCCATTTAACACTTGTTCTAAGAACTTATGAGTATTTCAGTAGTGCATGGGTAGATCTTAGTAGCATCTCTTCTACAGGATTCTCTGCACTGGCATGGCCGCTCTCCTGCTTTGTGTGCAGTTTAAGGATTTATATGAGAAGAGGGACAGGACAGTTGCGCTTTGAGAAGGGCATTGTAATTTCTCCAGATCCCTGTGTTGTTCAGACCACTTGAGTGAAATTGTTTTGAGGCAGGAAGATGCTTTACCAACTAGCCCAGTTAAGGCTGAGACCAAGCTTGTGCAAGGGTTTTCTCAAATTATGCCTGTGGAATGGGTTGTGCATGCATCTATAGCCTCAGGGACACTTCTCAAGGCTAAGCCCCAAGGTCTGGCACTGGAGGGATGGGGACACCACACTGTTTGTGCACAGGGGAAAGAGAGGCACAGATCCTTTGTGAAGCCTAGAGGAAGATCTCCCATTGATCTACTTGATTAAGGCCAGGTACGAGTACCAACACACAGGTTAAACCAATGTGTCTGTATATGACAGCCATAAGAAGTCCAATGAGTGGAAAATAGTGCCCATCATAAACACACAAAAAACATAATGTAGCTTCCCAGGTTAGTATTAAAGCCCTTGAGACTTAGGGTTTTTTTTTGAGGTTTTTAAAAGTATTCCATTGGTAGTTGACCCTGACACTTCTCTGCTAGATGGTTATACTGCCATCTGTGCACCATAAATTGTCAGGCCAATTAACATTCAATTACCTGCCTATGTTTTGGGGCATTATTCTACTGGACAGCAGAGCCAGCTCAGGATCAGCAGCACTTATGGGTTTAGCAGGAATGTCACACAGGCACAGCTCCGCTGTTCTCAGAGCCGGCTCTGCTCTGGCAGAGGGTTCTCTGCAGTTGTGTGGCAGAGTCTGAGGACAAAATTAAGCAGCACACCTAAAGTGAGCTTACCAGCTTTAAATGAGGCAGTCCTGTTCCTCCTTCTTTCCTATTTCCCTGCTGTCCCACTCTTTCCCACCCTCTTCCTTTTCACCCTGCTAATAATAAAGGCTTTATCTTAAGGAGCCATGCTGGACTCCAGCTGGCTACCTGTGGAGCCCCCTTGGGTCCCTGTTGCTTTCCCAGTACCAGGACTGCAGAGCAGGTACACTCATGTCTGGCATCACTGGCACTAAGCCCAAGATGGTAAATCCAGCCAGGTCACCGAGCACTGAAGAGAAAAACATAACTTGCTCTGTAGTGGGATAAGTAGGCTTGTTATCTCTGGCCATGTGCCAGCGTTGCTAGTGCTGTGCTGTCTCTGGGTAACGCTATCTGGATGTCCCTGTGTCACCCCCTCCAGTACCTGTATGATAGGGTTCCTGCTATTGTCTGTAGTGTTCCAGCCCTTCTGTTTCATCCTGAAGTTTCTTTGGATTGTGCCACTTCTCATTAATGGATAATGTGCTATTTCAAAAGAGGAAAACTCAGTTTTTATTCTGTTCTTGTAACTTCTAGTTGGAGTCTCATAGGTTAGAGTACAGAAGATTGTCATCTCCTGGCCTTCAATAGTAAAAGAATACTATTCATGGTACATTTTATACCATGAAGAGCTCATCACTGAGAAAGAACAGGAAAAACACATGGAGATTAAGGATGTTTTTTTAAATGGGACCCCAAAATAGGAAAGAGTGAAGTAGGAGTCTGGGTGTGATTTTCATTTAAATGAATTTGTTTTCTGAAGTTTCTTTTATTTTTGAAGTAAAAATGTTTCCAAAGCAATATCAGTTTTGTCAAGAAGAGTGGCAGACAAAGTAATTGAAGTAGGCACACATCATGTTCTGTGACAAGGGAATTAGGTAATTTCCTAGACTAAGATTCTGACTCATTCCCTGCTTTGCTGTAATGCAAGTGTCAAGGATGGAAGGATTTGTAAGTGAGTCCCACAAAAGAAATTTGGATGGGGATACTGGAAGACCAATACCACATCTGCCTTCCAAAGTGGAAAACCAAGAGGTTAAATCTGCAAATAGATGTCTTAGCACATTTCTGACAGAAGAGTAATTTGAAATACATTATTTTAATCTCTGAAGAACAAAACCAAAAAATCATTTTAATACTTAGATATGGTCACAAAGAACTTAGGTGGCACATTTTGTCCATGCTACTTTTGCAATGGGATTGCAGTAATAATCTGTTGGAACAAGTGGAAAATAGTAAAAAAGAAATGATAGCACATGGCATGCATGGCAGAAGGCAAAGTCTGAGCTGTAGAGAAAGTCAGGAGTTAGAAGCTGGTAGAGGCTGGGTTTTTTTTCTCATTCTAGACCTGGGTTTTTTTCTCAGTCCAGACCTGAGGTTTTTTCTATTAGCTTCAGGGATCTATCAGTCCCTGGGGGTCCCTCTGAAGCAGTCTGTGGGCTACTCTAGCAATTGGAGGGCCAGGTCACACAACCAGAGTGTGTCTGGGAAGTACCAGCCCTGCCATGCCCAGGCAGCTCAGTCTGCTAGGGAGCAGTATGGAGAGAAAATGCCTACTGAAAAAAGTATATGGACAGCCTGGGCAGAGGGCACCATGGCAGGACAGAAAGCACAGTAGGCGAGAGGGTTTAGTAGGAGAGAGAAGAAATAGATTACAGAGCATTTGAGATGGTCGCATGATGCCCAAAATGTGATTCAAGCAGAGCACTGGATGGGAGCATCCAAGTCCAAAGAAGCCGTAGTTGTCTAAACTGGCTGTATACAGGGCACGTCAGGTGGCTGCCTGTCTCCAAAGCAGAAGTCCAGAAAGATTCTGTGCATCTGCTCTCAAAGGCTGGGGCTGCCTATGCTCGCAGGGAGGTCCTGACATGGCCTGGGCACCTCCAGGTCTGCTTCACTGCTTGGCCAGAAGCACCACAGCCCACATGGCTCTGTGTCCGGGTGCCAGGAAGGGCGGGATACAGGAAGCTGGCAGCTCTCATCCCCACTCCCTCAGGGCCCATCCCATTCCCTGTTCCCAGAGCACACCTAACGCCCACAGATGGTGTTTGGCTGCTTGCAGAACTCAGCAAGGGCCAAGCTCTTTGAAAACAGGCCTTGGTTATGATAGAGGGGGTAATGGGGATGGCACAACCATGTGGGGTTTTTTAGTTTATGCCATGTGGTGGTTAAGGTGCCTGCCCAGGGGAACCTCAGTATGAGGTCTTCCTCAGTCTGGAGAAGTTCAAGTGTATATTTCCCAAGAGAGCAGCCTAATAAGCAGCCCAGCTGTGGGAGGGGAAGAAAGTTGGAGCTTGTTATTGAAGCTGGATCTTGGCAGAATAAATTATATATGAGTCAAAGGGCCAGGAAGGGAGCAACCAGGGGCGGCGTGACTGCAGCCCAGGGGCTACAGCAGAGCTGGGAAGGAATTAAAGCCTGGCATATCCCCATCTCCATGGCTGTTTCTCCATCTGAGCCCATGCGAAGACAGTCCAGAACCAGATGTGAAGATTGGAGACGTTATTTCTTGGAAGGAGACATTAACCTTTCACCATAGGCCTAGGCTCCTTCATGTCCCTGAGCCTTTCTCAAGATCCTCATTTCTTGATGGCTACACTGTACTTGTTTGGACCCACTCAGGTCACTAAGGATAGGCATTTCTTGGGCAAGTGCTTTAGGCAGCAGGATATCACAGAGTACTTGGGTGCTGGCATCACCACTGTCTTGAATTTTAAAAGAACTGCAATTCTTGCTCTTTTCTTTTTGAGGAGACAGTTACAGGACTTTTCTTTGGGAGATACTTCTTGGAGATGGGTTCCAAATAAATGAATATTCCTAACTGCATTTCTCCATGAGCATCCCAGACTCTGGACAGGGGTCCACAGAAACACAGGACAACATAGGTCAGAAGAGACATCTAATCTGACCTCCTCCTCAAACTGTTGTCAGGTACAGCAAGTTTCTCAGGGCCATGTAAAGCTGAGCTTTGAATATCTGCAAGAATTGAGACTGCACAACCTCACTAGGAAACCTCTTCCAGTGTTGGATTAGTCTCACTGTGAACATTTTTGTTCTCATATTGAGACAGAATTTTCTTTGTTGCAGCTTGTGATGATTGCCATTGTCCTTCCACTGTGCACCTCTGAGGAAAGTCTGGCACTACCCTACCGTAGGTAGCTGATAGCAGGAATTAGGTGCCTCCTTGCCAGGGTTTTGCACTGACATAACTCCCTGCTCAGCATTGCCATTCAGAGGTGCCTTATTTTCCCTGCACACTGTGGTTTGCTAGCTAGCACAGCATCCTGCTGTTGGTCTGGGGGAACAACCTCAAATTATATGCTGGATTTGGCACTGCTGTGGCCTAATTATATCATATGCCACTGAATTTTCATCTGTGCTCTCTGTTCCCTTGCAGTTTTCCCAATTTCTGTTTAAATTTGCAACACTGCCTGAGTAAAGAATCATATGGAGTGTGGCCAACTGTTATTTTTTATTGAAAGAAGCAGATGCTGTGGAACAATTAAAAATCATTCTCAACACCATAAATGTTTCCAAATATAAGCAGATACTCAGGAATGAATGTACAAGAAAAGAGATTCTGTTTATTATGTTGTCACTTTATACAGCTAAACCATTTCTTTTGTGCTTTGTTTGCACTGAGATATGGGTCCTTTGTAGGTAGCAGTTGTACACCAGCTGTGTGTGTAGTTCCCTCCATAAAGATTACAGAAGGAACACACAGGCTGCAGTGTGGAAAAGGTGTTTCTTTTATAAGGTAAAGATACAAAAGATGTGCTGGACATTGTCTGTCTGTGATCTATGCAGAGATTGCTCATCGAATGTGGTGTAAACGTAATCAGTCAGCTCCAGAGCCTCTGAATGGGTTACCTGGTCATCTAGTAAATGAATAGTGGTTTCAGGAGTGCCTTAGCTGGCTGGTGTAGGGCTGCAACTGGTCCAGAAAGGTCTTGACTGAGCCTGAGCTAACAAACCTCAGTAAATTCATGTCTGCTCTTTGTTGTCACAGAAGTGGTGTTATACAAGAGAAGCTATCAAGGGCTGACTGCACCACTTGGGACCAGCCAATATAAGGTTCCTTAGCCTTCTGAGAGGCTGGAGAGATCTGCAGTGGATTTGGCTGCCTTTGAACCTGTCATCTTACGCCTTTACACACTGTTATGTTTGAGCTAAAAATCCCTTTCCATTGAAATACTTCAGTGCTTTTCTATTAAACTTCCCATTTAAAGTAATTAATGATTGTACATCTCTGTGACATGTACAGTAGAAAGTTGACTGTAGGGACTTTTTCTTCTTGTCTCCTAGTTTCATCCCTTAAAATAAGATGGAAACCAGAAGAAAATTTCAGGGAATGTGTCTCTGTTAAATGGGGAACTGGGGCTTGGTGGACCTAACAGCAAATAATTCACTTAAGATAGTGGAGCTGCTCATGAGAGGAAGAATTTGAGAGTGGGAGCCTAACATGATAGTGGACCTTGTCCTACCAGACACACACTGTGGAGGTCCAGAGAGAAGCTGGCATAACTCACACCTCTGCTGCCATGGAGTTTTCCAGCTGTCCCATGGCTCAGCAGAGCTTCACCTACAGAGTACTCAACCAGATCCTCTCCTCCTGTTCACTGCAAGGTTAAAAGCCAGTTTCTCTGCCAGGTGAGCCTGCCAATGGTCACTCCCAAATGATTTTTATTGCCAGTTTCTGATACCTTAAAGAGTGAGATGTATTTGGTATGATATCAAAAACAAAGTGAAAATCACAAAGGAACAGAGATTATGAGGAATATAAAAATTACCAGACCAAAACCCTCATACCTTATATACACATGGCTGAGTTACAAACTGGTGGTGCAAGCAAGACAATACAATCCCCGTGACAGCAAATCCATCAATAACAAGTAATGCTTCTGTCTGTTTCTTTCTTCCTCTCTCTTACATGGGCTAATTTGCTAGCATTTTCTTTAACAGTTTTCTGCAGTATTTATCAGCAGCAGGTTACAGACCAGATTATAGGGCATGCACCACTGGCTTGCTTCTTATTGTATCCAGTGGCTGCTCTATACTTACAGCAAGACTAGGTCTAACTTACAATATATACAAGCACACAACAGCAATCTTTTCTTCAGACTGTTTGAGATGATTCAGCACTAAAAGATGTGGTCTCTAATACTGTCTTTTTCTTCTTGAGCCAGAATTTTATAATTCCCTAAAGAAACTCAACCCCATATTAATATAACACACAATTACAAATGGTCTTACCCCGTGCACCATGCTGAATGTGTGTTAAATTAGCCTTTGTGGTGCTTAGAACTGTTGCTTGAGCCTGTGTGGCTCCCTGGAGACACCAGCCCTGCCGTTAGAGACAGTGCTGCTCCAGCACAAGATCTGACAACAGAACCTACTGTCACCCCTCCTTGTCTCTGACTACCTAAACTTGTCCTGCTGAACAAGAAGCCTAAAGCCTACTGCCAGATATTTTTAGTAACTTCACAAGACTGGCTATGCACATTTACTTGCTGACCTCGAGAACTTCCTAGGAAAACTCTCAGGAAAACGAGAATAAAATATGGGATAGGCAAATGCCTGTTTGGCAGTAAGAGCAAAGCTGCGCCTTCTTTGTTTTAGAGAATCAATTTTTAATGTGGTATTTGCAGAAGTTATTCTGCTATTATTTTCTAAATTAAACTGTCACCTGTGCAACTTCCTGTACCAATACACAGTTGTTTTCTCAGGAAATAAGTGCTGAATACAATTCAAATATCAGTTTCAGAAAACAAAGACTCTTAAAAAGGAACTGGATATGCAAAGTAAAATGTTGCAAGGCCACATTCTTTCTAAGGGTAACATCTAGGCTGCTGATGATACTTGGGGTTAGGAAAATAATCAGCCACATCTCCAAGGAATGTTCCCTTCTTCTGCATTTATATAATACTTCTGGGCCTACATATAAAGACAGGATTTAATGCTTTAAATCCAGAAGATCAGCTGAGCAATCTTACTTCTTAGACTTCATTTTTTAAGTCACAAAGCCAGGGGACCATGACTTTGTTTTATACTTTGCTACAGGACAAGGAGAACTTTTGTGGACATGGTCTTTGAGAGAATCAATTTTAAGTAATATGTGTTGAAAGATGTGGTGAAACATCTCCAGATTCTTTCTTTGTGTACTGACCGTTGCCATTTCAAAACCAGTATACCTTGAGCCAAAGGGCTGAGGTACCTGTTAAAGCAGTAATATCTTTTGTTTTACTTGGACTTTCTTAAAAACAGTAGGAAATGATGAATATATTATCAAGGGTTAATTGTGTATCTCCCTGGGGACTCCTCCTTAAGCATTTTTTTCCAGATCTGAATGATGGTCTAACAACTCTTAATGGCTCTGTAGCACCTTCTCTTCCTCCCTCCCCCACCCTCCAAATATTTCGCTTGCTGCCAAGCTCTGCTTTGTTTTCACTGAGTGCATTACTCTTCAAATTTCCTTAATGCGACACATGGCGTGTGCTAATATACCTCACCTGCTCTTTTTAATTCAGCCAGGAAATCTGCCCTGCTCTTCCTCAGTGACTTTTGCATCCACTGCAGAGGTGCTGTGGCTGCTCAGGAGCAGTTGCTGAGCTGCCATAAATTAGAGGTAGGTGCACTACGGGAAATTGAAATGGGTCCTGGTTTCCTCCAAACTTGAGTGGTGAAGGAGCTTCATGTGCTGAGCTAGCCCTGAAGCAAGAAAGCAAGGGCAGAAAGCTGGGAGTGGAGACCACCAAATGTCCCAAACTAAACCATCATTACTAACTAGTCACATGTGTTTAATGGTGCTCATTTGAAAAAAAAAAAAAAAAAGTAAAATGCTGAGTGTTCAGAGGCAATAAGGAAGAAAAGTTTCAAGAAATTATGCAGGAGTTCAGGAAACAGTTGTGATGCTGCTCATGTGAAAGGTGGAACCACAGCTCTAGTAAGAAATGGATGAAAGATTGTATTTAAATTGTTTTATAAGACCCCAAAGGAACCATTTAGGGTATTTATTTTCTTTTTTCAACTTGTGAAAAATTTTGCACACTCAAAATATTAGTTCTTTTCTTTTAATTTCTTCTTTTTCCAGTAAGAAAGTAATTGCAGGCATTTTATTATTTTCTTCCCTCTCACAACAAGCAAGCATGTACATTTTTCTCCCATTCTGTAATTTTTTTAAACCTTCTCAGGTTTGTAAAAATGTAAGTGGCAGAAAGGAAAAATAAATAAATCGATGTTACTCTGTCATTACTCAGAACCCCTCTTGTTCCCATGATAATGCTTCCAAAGATGTGGAAGCTTTGAGAAATTGCAGAATAGCAAAGCAGGGTGAGAAGAGGGAGAAAGAAAAGAAGAAGGGAAAAAAAAACAAAGGAAAAAACCCCACCCCACAAAGAAAAAGGTTCTTTTAAGACTAGTTTTCTCTCTGTCACAGTCCAAAGGACACTGAGGAAAGAACAGCTTCATAACATTTCGCAAATTTGAAATAGAAAAATGTCACTGGATTTCAGAATGTTTTTACAAAACTTATTTTTTTAAGGATATGTTTATTAAAATTTCTATAAACCTAACTGAAAATTGATGGTCCTAATAATAAACATAGGTCAGAATAATTCTTTTTCTGATCATGACTATCCAAGTGCTTTAGAATTCTACTAGAAACTTATACTTGTGCTAGAAGGCACCGGTCTATCTCTTAGATATTTTTCAGATGCCATTGACAGTGAAGGAGAGTGCATCAGGCCCCAAAAGTTCTGTTTCTATTTTGTTTGATTCCAGAAGTTATGTACTGGTATGTATACATGCAGACACATATATCTCTGCATACATGTATTTATATATTTATATGCATGTTTATGAATGCATGTGCATAAAAGATTTATGAACTCCTCTCTAAATCAGAAATTAATGTCAGAAGCTACCTGCTTCATGCAGGTGAAGGGAAAAGAACTGTCAATCACTTTGTATGGTTTTTTCCTGCCTTTCAACTTCTTGCTTTCTGGTTCTAGTATGCAAATCTGGAAAAACTCCAGATCTGCAGTGATTTAAGAAGGTAAGGGTTAGGTTTTTGGTTTTTGTTTTTGTTTTCCCTCCCCACCCCTGAATTTTGAAATACAGTTTTCTGTGTATTGCTTGAGATTTTTGGAGGTAAACTGAACTTTCAACAACATCTGAGACAGCCATATGCTGCAATTACAAGGCATAGTATGAAGTAACTGCAGTGTATGAAGCAGTATTTGGAATATCTCGTGCACTTACATTTCCAAAAATTTCATATTAACCCACAGATTAACTCAGTACATATTAGCAGTCAGTGTAATTCCTTCCCATTTCCTCCAGAAAGCTTTGGACAGCTCAAAATGTTCACTTAACTATGTAATTTAAATGTAACTGAAAACAGGGAAGGGAAGGGAAGGGAAGGGAAGGGAAGGGAAGGGAAGGGAAGGGAAGGGAAGGCTGCCCCGCACACCGGTCCTGCACCTCGGGTTATTGTTCCTGGCTGTGGGGTGATGTTTCTCCATGCTCTCAATCCAGATTGCTTCNTAGATAGTAAAATGATATGTGAGAGATGAAAGGGAAGGGAAGGGAAGGGAAGGGAAGGGAAGGGACCTCCAAACCTTCAACATAAGAAGAGAAAACAGAAACAAATCCCACTTACAATCCAACGCCTATTTTCATCCTCACCTTTCCTCATTATTCTCACCTTGGCTGTCATAGACAGAGCCTTGGCAATGATGCAAAATTTTGTTTCTGACTCTTGAAGCCAGTCTAATGTTCTGTCTTACAAGATAACAGCCTCAGACTCACATATCTGTACTTCCTGAGAAGTTTGTGGATTTGAATATGAGGGAGCCCCAGCCCAGCCCAGCCTGAGAAAGCCTGGGCTGTAAGTGCGTCGGGAACCTCTTTCTCAATATTTCCAGTCTAACCTGAAATGGATGGGATCAGAAATTGCAGAGGAAAGCCTACTCCTAAGGAATTTCTAGAGAGAATTTGCAAATGGAGTTTAACTCGTAGAAGACTGGAAAAAGGCCCTTTTCTTTTGCATGCTATGTCTAGAAGCCTTGTAGAGATATCTGTTAAAATTTTAAATCTTGCTGCTGCTATTCCTTGTATTTCTCTACTTCAAAACAATCACACTCTGCTTGCATTTATTATTAGAGACTTTTATGTCCTATTCTTGTTCTTGTCCCTTCTGGCAGCAAGCAGAGCTCTGCACTGGTTTGAGGAGGAGGAGGAGGTACTACTGCTCCTTCCCAAGCCGCCCTGCCCTCACATGACCTCGAATGCCATGGGATTAGCCAACACTCCTCAACTGATTTAATATCAGCCGAACAGCTTTTTCTTAAACAGTCCCAGTATTCCAGAAATCTTCACACTCAGCCTTTATCTCACCAAAATTTGCCAAAGAAAGAGTGGCCTCTGTATTGTCTGAACTCCAGCCCAGAGGAATTTAATAGCTGCACCTATGTGAGCCAGACCTGATCTTGTGATAGCATTATGTTTGTATCTGGTACTGTTTATTCCCAGCTGTTGCGAAGTTGAATTTTATAAATACCTAATTCCCACTTGTCTACTTGAGAAGAGCTTCTGTGATAAGAGAGTAGTTAAAAAAAAAAAAAAAAGAACTAGAACTAATTGTAATAATCCATGGAAAGAGAGCTCACAATTGGTTCTGCAGTAGGAGATATTCCTGGTTTTCTCTAGAGATTAGCACCAGCCTCAGGCAAAGTCCATTTTCCTTTGTTTTACAAATACCAGTTGACCATAACATTGCACCTGTGGTGAAGCTTTTAAGAAAGGCATCTATGGCACAATAGTTCAATCAGATCACTGGAAGCTTGGGGATGGTGACTGGACTTAAAATTAAATGGGGAGTTTGAATAAGAAACAGCATCAACCTTCTTGGCAACCAATATTCATCAGTGGCTGGGCTGCTGTGCTGCATCAGCTGAGATTTCTTCATTTTATCAGGGGCAAAATATTGGGAAACGTGACAGGACTAGATGCTATGGTTGTCTAGGAGGGTTTCTTTACCTCAGGAATGGAAAAGGCATATTTTCTTGCAGGTGTTTGAATTCTCAGCAACAAAGGATAGCTGAGAAGATGCACATTGTTTTGATGCCTCAAAGGCTGCAGAGCTATCAAAGTAACCTCTTTCTCAAAGACAGGGAGTCACACTTCCATGGGCAGTTATCTAACATTGAAAGAACTGAGAATATGTGAGGAATTAATTGAGACAGGAGAAGCAAGATTTCCCCAAAATACTATTCTCAATAAGGACGTCCTCATTGCTCTGCGTAGCTTTCTACATGCATTAGGTTTGGATCTTTTCTATTGAAATATGTCAAATGCAAAATTGTTTTAATAGGAGAAAAATTTATCCTATTCTATGGATTCTATTGGTCTGCATAAAGAAATACCTGAGGCCATGGTATAAAATTGTGGAAGTCAGTAATGACAAAGCTGCTTTTCTGTTCAGTGTTTTGAAAAACTATTTATAAGGACAGATGGTGGGCAGCAGCAGAACATGTTCAGTTTTATCAAGACATTTGGCTAACAAGCACAGACTGAAATGCACTTCTTTCCTTCTCAACTTAATAATTTTAATTAGAGGCAAAAGGTGTGGTAGTCTCATTGTCTGGAGGCATATATGCAATATTGTCTTGGTTGGGCAGGACTGGGTGGGAGAGAATATCACTGTCTCTAATGAAGGGTGGTGCATATCTGTGCAATCTCAGGGATTTTTATTGTCTGGCAATCTAAAAAATGCAAATTCCAAATGTGCTTTTGCACAACATACACAGTGATACACTGAGGCTATGCTTTCAGTTAGTCAGAGAACAAAAACATGACTACAAAACGTGTGCAAGTAATACTGTGTCACTGCAGACAAAAGGCTTTTAGCAAGTGGTAGGACATACATTTATTATCTTGAGGGGAAATTTTCAAAGCTACCTATGTAACTTAGCGGTCTCTGGAACTTATACACTATTTAAATATTTTTGAAAATCTTACTTATTAACAAGTCATTTTGAACTTCATATAATCTCTCTGTAAGGACATCAAAGTGTTCTGGAAGTAGTAATTAAGGATCACATGCTCTAACCAGGTCTAGTGGTATCCATCTACCCTACTTATCTCTGGCCATATTCTAGCTTTTTCGTAAAGCTGCTTGCACAGATGATGTGCATTTTGTCCTTTCCAAGCTCTCCAAGACCCAACTCAGGAACAGCTTCTCCTGCTTTTAGATGCTTCAGTGGGAGGAAAACCAGTATTGGGCTGGTCCCAAATGGAAGCATTGAAATGAGATTTATAGCCTGAGCAGCCCTGGCATGATGTTTCTGTGTATACCCTCTCTCTCATATATGGGTTATGGAAATATTCAAAATGCCTTCATCTCACAAACATGCTTTTGTTAGGAGCTGCATGCTTCTAAGATTTTCTGTGAGAAGGTAAGCTGTCTTCTTGCTTTGTCATCATAGACCTCATTAAAATGTCTGTCTGATATATCCTGTACAAAGGAAGGTCATAGTAGTTATGCAGAATACCTTCTAATTCTGTTCTGGGCTGCATCAAAAGAAGCGTGACCAGCAGGCTGAGGAAGGTGATTCTGCCTCTCTATTCCACTCTCATAAGAACCCACCTGAAATAACGTATTCAGGCCTGGGGACCCCAACATAAGAAAAAAACGGACCTCTGGAGGACAGCCATGAAGATGATGAGAAGGATGGGCCAGTTCTCCGAAGAGGAAAGGCTGAGAGTTGGGGTTGTTCAGCCTGGAGAAGAGAAGGCCCCAGGGAGACTTTACAGCAGCCTTCTGCTACTTAGAGGGGGCCTACATGAAGGCTGGAGAGAGGCTTTTTACAAGGGCCTGCAGTGATGGGACAAGGTGGAAGGGCTTTAGACTGAAAGAGAGCATGTTTAGATTAGATATTAGGAAGAAATTCTTCTCTATGAGCATGGTATGGTACTTAAACAGGTTGCCCAGAGAAGCTGTGGATGTCCCATCCCTGAAAGTGTTCAAGGCCAGGTTTAATGGGGCTCTGAGCAGCCTGGTCTAGTGGAAGGTGTCCCTGCCCATGTTAGGGGTGTTAGAACTAGATGATCTTTAAGGTCCCTTCCAATCCAAAGCACTCTATGATAAAATTCTAACTATAAATCTGTTCCTGATTTAGTGAAACTAATTGTTTCCCATGATAACTCTTTAAACTAACAAAATAACTGATAAGATCTTCTTTAATGTTTTCCCTTACTGACTGAAGTTCACTTCTCAAGAACTACTTCAAGGACTATTATCAGCCTTGTGGCAACACCTTTATCAGTCATTATTTTACTGCATTTTAGTTGCTACTATTTAGAAGAAAGTTCAATTCTCTGTGCAAATCTACCAGAATTATCTCGCTTTAGGACAAGAAACTTGTATTTGTGTCCCTTGTGAGTAAAAGTCTCTGAGATTAATGAGAAGTGTTAGGCTGCACTGCACTGCACTACTTTTCGTCACTGGCCAGTGGGGACAAATCCTCAGCAGGGAAGCACAGCCAGGGCTTGCTGCCTGGGCTCCGCATCTCAGGGCAGGAGTTTGAGCAATAGGAGGTTTCCTGCACACTGCTCAAGTGGGAGAACTGAGATTTTGTGCCAATGCACAGCCATCAACCTCTCACAAGTTGCATCAACTGCCTAGCAGGATTAATGTTCTAGTCCTTATTGTCCCCCAGGCAAATGATATGTGGCCCAATAAACCATAGTGGCTTGTTACATGATGCATACTTTCAAACTTTAAGTACATAGCTAGGTTTTGGCAAGGAGGATTGATAAAATGTCTGATTACTATATATATCAGAGTAGTGAAAACAAAATAATCCAATGTCCATCACTTCCTCCTTCCATCATAGGCCTTTCCAAATTTCAGATACATGACTGAACCTGGGGAAAGATGCAGCTACATTTTCCTGTAATGGTAGCTCTTTGGGAAGAGCCAGTTCTGTACAGTCTGCAATAGACTAGGGGCAGCAAAGAAATCAAGGCCAGCCTCTCAGAAAGGTACATGAACAATATTACTAATATAAAGCCGTCTGCATTCACCAAACCCTAATGTTACTGTGTAGCTTACCTGCGCTGGTTACATAAGTTGTTAGAGATCAATGATAATAGAAAACAAATTAAAGACAGATCAGAGAGTATGATAAGCAAACCTGAGAATTTCAGCCTTGGTTTACTTTGCTTGTTTTGGGAGGACACTATTAAAAAAGTATCTGCGTATTAACACCTGTGGAGGTACACATGCTTTTCTCTTTTCAAAGTTTTTAGATAACAAGCTCAATGCCACCAAGAGCCTTAGTCAAAGAATGTTGCTTTGTAATCCTAGATCAGCAAACCCTCGTGTTTTATGGCAGATTATCTTCTCATCCTCTGAGGAATTGTTATGGGTTGGGGGATGCAACTCCAGCATTAAACTAGGTATGGAGGTAGGCCTGGACTCTTCCCTAACGTGCTATCACATGGGCTGTGTTTTTCCTGAGAGGCACAGTGCCAATCTCTGAAAACAAGGATTTTATTTGTGGCCTATTTCTGCATTCTTCTGGATCTGAACTCAAGAAGAACAGAGCTGGGGAGTCTTCAATTAACTGTGCCACTGTTCTGGGAACCCCACAATTATTAACATATTAAAAGGACAATTGTTTTGAACTATGTGCCTATTGGTTACATTTGATTGGAAGACCAGGTCAATGGGCTAAAACAATTTAAATTTCAATAATATAATATTATTTCATGTTTTTAAATGCTTATAGTGGCTACAAGGCAATTTTTTTTTTTGGTGGAAAGCTGTTTTATGGACAACATAGTCTATGTTTCATGGTCCTTCTATTTGCAACTACTCAAAAGTAATTCTATTACAAAAAAGAGTAATTGTAGATATTAGTGTACATATCTGAGATCTAGATAAGGAAACCTATGTTCAAGTGCAATACAGTGCACTTAATTGAGGGAGTGCTCTTGATGTAAATACCCCTGGATTCATGATTCCTGACAAGGGCAAACTTTCTGCACAATATGTTTTCTACACATTTTGAAGGCCTACTTTTGTAAACAGGTAACTTCACATTGCTCCTAGAGGCAGATCAACACATGCATGGGGGTTTGTAGATCTGATCTGAAACAGCACATCTGGCACTACACTGCCTTGAGAGGAGCTACTTTGGTTTACATGTGGTGAGATGCTGGATCTGAGCATCCAGCGTGGTTCATGTGATTAGTCTAAGATGAAAATGTAGATTTTGCTGGCTTACAAGAGTAGGAAGGATGTATGTCCTAGAGGGTGTGTCTGATCAGTTATGTTTCATAGATGTTGTGTGCTGCTTTTGAAAAGAGAGATAAATGCTTTGCTAGTAACAAACCTGTCTCATCCCATCTAATCACCTGGAGTAAAAAATGTTGAAAACAAATTTGTTCATTCCTGTGTGTCAGAGTATCAGCACCAAACCTTAACCTTTCCTGGGAATACAGCAGTCTTATCATCACTTGTTCTTGTTGCTTCTCTTACTGATTGTCTACCAATATCAGGAAATAAATATCTTCCCAAACATAAGCTGATTTATAGGTAAATGAGTCAGATTTTTCAGGGCCTCTTTTCCTTGCCCTTCTGCCCTTAATTCAAGCAATATAGCACTCTGCAAATAGATCCGCTGACTTCATACCACTATTATGGATGTGTCAGGTCAGCATTGGATCCCAAGCTAATTCACTTGCTGCTATACAAAAGGCAGCATGTGAATTACCTGTACATTTATTTTATCTAAGCTGTAATTAACACAAATCACCTGGTTTTGTTTTAGGTTATAGGACAATAATGGATATTCACTGTTTTGGGGAGCGTAAGTTCCGGACTTTATCCTCTCTGCTGTTGCCTGGAGCTAAGTGGTGACATGGGTGATGGACCTGTTTCTGTGCTGTCAGAGTGGCCACCTAATACAGGCCATGAAGTATGTCCTGCAAGCTGCTAGCTGTACCCTGCCTACTGCTTTGTGGGTTTCACAGGAGCTCCACTCCTTTCACAGCTGCTGAAGAAACACAAAGGCTCTGAAGTACCTGTTCTCTGGCCATCTGTCTTTGGTGCTGGGCTCTCAGAACTGCCCTTCTGGAGTCCAGGGCTCGAGCTGTGCAAGATGTCCTTCTGGAAAGCTTCCCAGCTCAACTCTGAAAGCAACAGCTTGAAACAGAGCTTGTTGTCTCCTTTCCACCCCATTCATTCCTTCCAGACAGGCTGAAAGAAGGGCAAAGTCCACAGAGGGTGGTGCTGAGTAGACAGTTTTGGAAATAAAGAATTCTTCTGTGCCTGCATGCTGATAAGTATCAAGTAAATTCACTGTCTGTGACTTGCCAATGAACCCTCCACAATGCAGGGAAGGAAGACTTCTGGCATGGGGAATGCTGTGCACTCACCTGACATCATCTTGAAAGGGAGCAGGATAACAGCAGGACATCATTCCTTTAGAGAAAAGAAAAAGGATAATGGTGAACCCTGTAAGAAGCCATGAGCGTAGAGACTTAAGAAGAACTATCTGAACACAGTGACTGGGGACAGCAAACTGTTTAATTTCTCCTTTTGTTAAGTTGACAGAATTACAGGAAGAGTAGGGTTGATGCATGGGTGCAGCGATGAGCTATGCCTCTGAAAAACTGGGCTAGTACATTCAGACTCTGAGAGGCTCTGACTTGCTCATGCTCTTTCCCTCTCACACGCATCCAGTACTGACTGTCAGAATTTCCTATTCACTGTTCAGTCTCTCTGGCTTCATCTTTTTTCTTGCACAATTGCTGTTTTTATGTCTAGTGAGCTGCCACCATTAGATCAGAGCACAAGCTGTTGGGTGCATATGCAGCGGAGATGGTGAACAGCCATAAAACAGAACATTTACATTCCAGTAAATACCACATACCTAATTCACCCATGTCGATGCAACACATACTGCGTGTGCAACTTCTACAGCACTGCAGAAATATTTGGCTCTCCTCATATTATGTTGCACAGGCAGCTTTCCTTCTGGCATGATCTCATGTTTTGTGCCTTGGAAAAAGAGCGTGTATAGAGCAGGACAACTGACTGGGAGCCCAGAGAGGAGAACACTACAAATTTGACTAAACTAGCTCTGAAGGATGAACAGTGAGAGCTGGCAGTTAATTTTTGATAATTGGCATAGCACACACTAAAAGCTGAGGTAATATACAAAGCACAAGGCAGACTTTCCCATACAAGTAATTTAATTCCATTAACTGATTTAATGGTTGAATTATCAGAGGGAAGTCTATTTGCTAAAACAACCTAGGTAAATAGAATTGATTGCCCTTGTTGGCTTCTGCATTTTATTTTTAATGTAATTTCTGATATGGATTTCAGTATCAGAAGGAATATAGGAAAGAATCGACCATTTGACTAAGTTTTACATCAGATGTACAGCAAGCAAAAAATTTAAGAAACACACTTGTGCCATAAGAGACTAAAGAAACACTTTTTATATAAAAAGAGTCTTCTGTAATGTAAATTCCTATATTCCAGTTGTTTATCATCCTTATTATCGTGTGATATATGAATAGCACGGTGAAGTCATATAAGAAGTGTTTCCTGGATTTTCACACTCAGCTATATAATGTATACATACACATTTGGCGTGCCCAAAAGATTAATTATATTATGTTAAGTAAACTCCGTATTTTGGGAGAGAGAATTTGAGTAAAGCATAATAGCCATTAAGCTCATTTTTATAATTTAGAAAATGCTTCTTTCATGAAACTCTGTCACTAGGACCCAAAAGAGAAGTATAAATTATCTTAAAGCAAGCTGGTTGCAAAAGCACTTAGCAGTCTGTATTCCTCCCAAAAGAAGAAAAAATACAGGACACTTACAGTAAAGAAACAGGAACAAATATACAAATTTTGAAACCTACCTTACAGGCTGAAAATTTTAACCTCTATTCAGTGAAAACAAGATAGTCAGTGTTTATCATCAGTCTATGTTAATTTTCTGTCTGCGTAATTATCCCTTCTTTCAATGACTCTCAACTTGTGCTCCAACCAGGCAGCTTCCTTCAAAACGAAGGAAGTAAAGGACATGGATGGTATACTCTCCAAGGAGAAACTGGTATCGTAAAGTCAGGAATGATTTTGAAGTGGCAGAAGTCTGTAGAGCATGTATAAAACACAATTCATGTGAGAGGATTTTAGAAAAGTTATTAAAAACTGAGATGAGAACAATGAAAACAGAGGAGTGTTATTATTACTAGAAAAAGGCTAATGTTACATCTGTCTGTAGTCAAGGCAAGAAGGAAGACCTGGGAAGAGGAACTGTAGACAAGTAAGGCTTACTTCAGCCCTGGAAAGATCAGGGAGCATAAATCTCAGGAATTTCCAATTGTATAGACAGAAAATAAACCCAGAGTAAACCCTTGAAAAACCTGACTGCAGTCTGTGAGGAAATGGATGTGTATACTAATGGGAAGAGGAGGCTAGATGGAGTGTATGTTGATTTTAGTGAAGACTTTGACGTGTCAGAAGCAAATGAGAAAACTGAACCCCTCTGAGCTGGCAGATGATAAAACATGCAGTGATGGCCACTAACAGGAGATTCAGACTGGACATTACAAAAAATGTTTCCACAAGGAGGGCAGAGTAGCACTGGAAGAGGTTGTCTGGGAAGGCAGGGGAGTCTCAGTCCTTGGATGCTTACAGGACTTGACCAAAGTCACAGCTGACCTGTCAGCCAGCACTGGTGGGAGTCCTGCTTCCAGAAAGAGGCTGGAGTTGGTGACCTTCACAGGCCTCGTTTGACCAATGTTTCTGTGACTGGGTACTTGCCAGTGATCTTCAAGCAGCACTGCAGCAAAGCCAGCAGTGAGCTACTCTGAGCGTGACACCGTTATTACTCCATGGGACTCAGGGCAGACACATATCAGGACCCTCCTTCAGACTTAGGCCTTTGCTATTGTAATCGTGACATTCTTGGCTCAACTTTGACAGCCCTTTGTGTGGGTGTAAGTTCCCTGTATTGGACAACAATGGGAATCCACACTCCAGGTAAGCCAAGGAAGGAGTTTAAGACTCCCTCTTCCCTGTAACCATTTACTATCTGCAGCATCAAAGAGTGAGTGAGCTTCCTCATCTGCATCATGGAGTCATTGCCATCTCCCCTTGTGCAGGTTTGCAGGAAAGGGCAAGGCTGGGTGGGACACTGATCCCTGCCCAGCTCCTTCCACTGCTGTTCCTGTGCCTGCCCCAGCACACAGCGCACAGCCCCTGCAGCTGAGAGGGGACCAGGACACTGAGTGACCCTCAGCGCCCAGATGTGCTTCCCAGGTTGTTTGGGCAACATCATTCCTCTTGCTGGGGGAAAGCTGTGAAGAAACAATGCAGCAAACAGGAAATGATTCACCAGTTTTCTGCACTCATCTCAAGCAGTACTTGTGCTATAACAAATACACCATTTGATTTTGCCCTACAAAGTGCTTATAAAATAAACACCAAAGAAACACCACTTTTTGTTTTTAACTTCAAAGTGCTACAAATGTCTGTTTTAGACTGCCCAGATATTGCCTGCATTGGGTTGTTTACTGCAACACAGTGTCTTATTCTTCACTGACTAACTTTCCTTACAGTGACTGCCAAGCACAAATTAGGTCAACCTAAGTGGCAGTATGAAATGCAATTAGCCAAAAACTTGTCTTAATTAGTGCTGTTATTTGGGGTGGGGAGAGCTTAGCTCACAGTGAATTGGGGTAGGGCACTTTGGAAGAGAGAGACTCTTTCTAAAGAAAGGTGGATCTAACGCTGGATTCCTGCCCAATATATTTTGAAATTTTGATTGTAATGTTTTATGACCAGAGTGAGGACTGTAATTTGTGCCTGCAGGGTGCTCTGCATAGCACTACTAGACTGCAATAAAACAACAAATAACAAACTAATCATTCTTACGGACAACACCCTCTTGCAACTAGAATCAGCGATTCTAGGTCTTCAGGCACCCTGTGTCAGAGTCACAGAAGTCTTGGTAAGAGACTGTTTCCTTCCTGCCTGAAGCACCAAAAGTGCATTGCTGCCTCTGCACAGCAGCTCCTGTTGGACTGCCTGACCAGGGTCTGGCATCCTTTGCACTGTGGCTCTATCCCTGGGCTCAGTGCAGGAGCCCACTTCACAGGGGATACAACAGACAGATCGATATGGCTTCCAGAGCCCCCCTAGTGCTGTATTTGATGTTGTGGGCATCTGAACTCTCAGACAGGCCTGAGGCTAAAGGGGCGAGATTAAGTTAACTTGATACCTCTGAAGACGGTCAGTTTGCGAGAACCTTGTGCTAGGCCTCACCCAAGCAGGATTTGGATTAAGAGATTTCTATTTTCTGTCACTGGACAACTTTCACATTCTCTCACCTTTCCCCTGCAGTCAGTATAAGACACTGATCAATTTTGCTTAAATAAAAGGAAAAACACTAGCCAAGGATTTAATTTCTGCTACTTGCTCAGTTTTTACCCTTACAATCCACTCCCATCCGGAGTGAATAAAATGATTTGCATTTTTCCATGTACAAATTCTGGTGTGTACTGATGCAGGACAAGTTAGTGATTAATAATTCTGATTAATATATATAATATACTGATGAGAATCTCCTGGAGTAAAAAGCTAAATATAGTATTAGTGAGCATAGACTCTAATAAAAAGCATACAAGTGACAATATGGAAAAAATATGCCCAGGAACAACCAACAAATCTCCAAAATCAATTATTTTTGCACTGGCTTTGCATAAACTAACTCATTTCTGAAAGCAGTCTAGCTATGTTCAGGCAGTATGGCACTCAAGCTAATAAAGTTTTAGGAGAGGCATGATAATAGGATAATGTATGCAAATTAAAATTCACCCGCTGGGTGAATTAATTATACTGCACAGCAGAACACCACATCTGCACATAAGTAAAGACCTTTCCTAAGTTTTAAAATATGGTCTAAGTGTGGCACAAACTTTGTGCTGATCAACCACACAGGTTTTTGTGTACCATTATCTTCATGAGAGTTGCATTTTAGCAGGAAAATTCACATCACTGTAAGGATAAAACACCCATCTTCTACTGAAATCTCAACATCTGCACAGTACAGCAAGTGTCAGGGTTTGCTGTGGTTCTTCTCTTGGCCTGACTTACTGAGAAAAAGTGTTATCATATATCCTAGGAGTTGGACTGCATTCATGATGATATTCTTTCAAAAGCTGAGAAGGTGCCTATTTGAATACATACTGTGGAAGAGCAAAGCAAATCTGGTTATAAAATGGTAACATAATGATGTTATTCAGGTTCATTACCTAGATAATAACTTATTTAGACTTATTTTAGTTTTGTGTAAGGCCTTCAGCCATGGCCACTAGAAGCTTGTCACAAAATATAAGGTGTGCGCATTTTAGAACTACCATCATTTGAATTTATCATTGACTACTGTGCATTGGTTAGCCAGCACGAATGTGGGCAACCTAGAATTAAATATATAAATTCATATTTAAATAAGTAGATTTGAAAGACCTGATCTTCAGATGAAGAAACCTACTTCTGAAACAACTGATGTGGAATGGGTCCCTCAAAATCTCTCCCAGACAGGAAACAGACAAAATCTCTTCAGGCAGGAAACAGTTGCCTCCTGGATTTTCAGCATTAATTCATAGGTGAAAAAAGAGGATCAGAAAAGAAATGGCATCCTACTGTGTGGTCTAGCCTGGAGCATCTTTGTGCCCTGGTAATGAGTTCAGTCCTGTTAATGGAAATTGAAAGACTTTCAGTGACTTGAACAGTGATTAAAACTCAGACATAAGGAAGAAATAGTGAAACTATATTCTGAAAACTTAAAAAGTAGAGTTAAAGGACCTATTAAGAGATACTCACCAAAAAAGCCAGTGCTAATAAGCATTTTTCCGTGACCTCAATATAACCTACTTTCCAATAGTCTGGAAACCTGTAAAAAAGGTTGATTAATTCTGCAAGATCTAATGGGCATTGTATTTTTAGTTTAGTGAAAAATATTTTACAGAAAATACTACATAGATGTGCAAAAATAGGCTCTTCTGTGAATACTGACATTAAAAATGCATCCTTACTTGTGATCTTAGCATTTTTTCATTTTGTTGTTAAGGCATAAATGCATCAAAATAGATGCAAATTGATATTTCTCCTGTAGTTTTATTCCTGACTTTATTAACTTATCTAAACATGGTACTTAGGAACATGGTTTAATGGTGAACTTGGCAGTGCTGGGTTAATGGCTGGATTCGATGATCTTTAGGGTCTTTTCCAACGTAAATGATTCTATGATTCTACCTTTGCCTTTACAGAAATGCCTACTAAAACAGAGCAGTTACCTAACTCCAATCACAACTGAATGTTTCACACAGAAACAAAGCTATTTCTTCTTTGATCGTTGGCTGTGAAGCACTGTTTGTACTCACAGTATATACATTTTCCCCTTTAGGTAAATCTACTTATCATTTGCATTGTCTCTGATAATGCTGTTAAAGCAAAGTATATCATATGCATAAAAACACAGAGTGCTTATGTTGACAGCCTTTCTATATCAGTTTAAAAATCAATCCTTCCTCAAACCGAGGATTAGCCAGCTACAGAATAATGATCAGTTTTGTAATATGTGAAATATGTGTCAAACCTAATAACTAAAGTCTGCCTAAACAAAAGAATGTGTTCAGAAAGATTAGTGGATTATCAAAGGCTTGCACAGTCTGATGCCACTTTTCATGCTTCTTGGACAGCTTTTAGCATGTCTCAGCTGCTGCCAGTCAACACGTGCTCTTTAAGCATGGAAAATAATGCAGGAGTTCAGGAGATGTGCTGATGCTTTGAATGGCATGGCTATTTGGTGAGCTGGAGATATAAAAGGCTTTTCTTTTTCATCAGAAGGATTTTCTACAAAGCCTGGGAAAGATTCTGTGCTTCAGTTAATACATACCCTGTTAATACGTATCACCCCCATATAGCTACTGACTGCAGCAAGCTTAACCAGCAGATGATGATGCAGTTTCTTGATGATCACAGTTTCTTGTCAGTCGCTGTACATGCTGCTCTTCATTCAGACTTGCTGTAGGAGCTGCTGCCAGAGGGACAAGATGCTCCCCAGGACTGGCAGCTCACAGCAGCACAGAGAGTACTGTGCTGGGTGTGTGCCCTCAGGCAGGAAAAGAGAAGGGTTTGCAGTCTCAGGCCAGCAAATACATGGACCAAATGATCTCTCATGACTACAAAATTAAGAAATTTGCTATTTTTTACTGGAGACCAGTGGAATTACTGTACTCCTGCCTTATGATATGTGGATAGTGCTATTGGCGCTGCATCTTCAATAGCCTGGTTTGATATACACGGAGAAGTGGATCAATAAAATTCTAAGTGATGGCTGCTTGGTGTGACATCATCACCCACAGCACACTCAGATGCTGAGATATTGATAGTTTTGACAAGGGGCTTTAAAGGTTTGAGTTAAAATGGTACAGTCTGCCCTGTATGATTCATGTGCCTAACCAGTTTTGGGAATTCTGTGTGGGAATGTTGCGACTATTCAAAAATTATTGCCATTAAACATTAATTCTTCTTTGAAACAGGTTTCTGAGGACGAGTGGTACATGCTTTGCAGGAGCCAATTTTTCCTTAGTGATGAAGAAATTCTCAACTTTGTCATTGGCAATGCACATCTTTACTTACAACTTTGATTTAATGAGAAATCTGCCTAGTTTAAACTTTTCGTGAAGCATCCAAAATAGTTGCTCAGCTATAATTTTCCCTGTTACTCTAGAACTGCAAGTCAAATACCCTAAAATACTAACATTTACAAAGCTTCTATTGCTGGTTCAAGAAAAATTCAGGGATGCTTATCATGAACTTCAATACACAAAACTTCTCTTAATGTTGCAGACAGTTTCACAGTTCAAGGGACAACTCTGGTATCATATACTAATGTTATATTGCTCATAAACAATGTATTATTAAGTGCAAAGGCAATACTTCCTCAGCAGAAGTGACTGCAAAGCTTTTGCCAAGAAGGTTCAAACTTGTCTGTAACATTGCAGTAAGTTCTCACTGTTCATAGCATTTCTGTGAAACTGCACAGGGCAGATATCTAACTTGTAAACATTTCAGTGCATAAGACAAACCCCTGTCATCTCATGTGTGGTATTACTAATGGACAAAATGTGCCTGAGACAGGTGTAATTCCACAGAGACAGATTTGGATGTGTTTTCCTAGTCACATTTTGCTGTCTTTCCATATTCTGTGTACTACTGTAGTACCTGACATGCAGGTAAATTGTCATTAATTCGTTTTGAAACTTCAGGCTCTGAGTGTGTTGCACAGAACCTGCAGAATGGCTGCAGAATGCCTTTGCAGTTAATCTAAATCTAAACCCACTACTGTGGCAATTTCAGTTTCAGCTACTGTCCTGAAAACCACTGTTGCATCAGGTGATTGTGAGACTATTTTGCTTTATTTCTGCTCATGAGCAATTTGTCAAACATGAGATTTATTTAAATATTGCTTAAAGTTTATTTTCCACATTATTATTTGTTAAGATTGGAAGAGAAATATAGCCACTTCTGCCATTAGAAGAATGGACAGGTTGTAAGGCAGTCAACTGATGCTATCAAGTTCTGGCAAATCAATGAGTGACTGCCAGCTTTCATGCTTTCTACATGCTGCTTTGAAAAATTGACTTCTGAAAACCTGCTTTTCTTAGGTTACCACAATATTTTTGAATCCTGACTTCAACGTCAATTTTAAAATTTTGTCCATCTGTCTCTCACATGTGACTGAGGCTGTGGGCAGATTTCTTTCCTTGTGACTATTGCTGTGGGACACTGGAGTCTGCAACAGGTAGTGTTGCACAGTCTTTCAGTTGTGCAGTGAATGAAAGAATACATTTCTGATATACCTATGCAGTTTACACAGTTCAAAACAATGAGGCATTCACAGTTCTGCTTTTCATCTCCCTGCTCCAAAGTTGAGTAAGGGAAAACAGTGCCATTGATTTCTAATGCCAAACACCCTAATCATATTGACCAGCTAATTATTGATTATATAGGAAAGTAGTCCCTATTAGAAACATGGATGTGATCACCTCTCATTACATCCCAGGCAAATGCTGCTCAGTGTCAGTGTGCACTCTGTTATCGCTGTCTTCAGTTCTCTTCTTTGCAAACCAGTTACTTTGAGCACTGAGGACAAGACATCATTAACTATGATGAAATGTTGGCCTTTCCTGTTTTGAAATGTCTGAGAAAAATGCATGAGGATGGGCACTAGCTTGATCCTGGGAACATGGAGACTCCTCTCTTCTAGTGAGCATCTTCAAGCGCTGTTGAAGGGGCCACCACTTCCCCTGGACTCTGACTGTGGTCTCATGGAACCTGGTGAAGGAGCAGCCCCAGGTTTTGGTTAGCCACATGCTCACCAGGCAGCATACACTCTTCTCTGGTCCCAGAGGAAACTTTGCTGCAGCTGGAAGGACACATAAAGCAAAAGACAGCCAGTCACATCCTGCTTGCATGACATCTCATGAGCTCAGGGCTCAGTTCCTGCAGATTTTCCATGGATGATGGAAAGCAGATTTTCTGCTGCAGCAGTCATTGGCCAAGCTGGCTGCTCAGGGAGATGGCTGCTTCAGCACAACCTCTGCAGGTGCATTGAGATGTGTTTATGCCCAGGCAACCAGGATCAGAGAAGAGGTGGGGACAGGGGCAAACATTATCATTCCTAGATAAAAACTGGTCTGTTACTCCAAATTGAAAACCCTCAGTTCCTATATGAAAGCTATGAACTTTACACTTTTTTCGTACACCTTTTCTCTATGTGTGTGTGCGTATGTGTGAAATACCTACAATTTTTTCTATTAAAAGTTTGATTGGTTGCAATACAATTTTCCATCAGAAGTAATAAATGATGGATATGTCCTTACCAGTTTTCTTTAAAACTGCATAAAGCCAAATAAAACATTCCTTGTGGTATTAGTAGGCTAATGCAATATGTTATAAAGGTCATATTTATAAAAGGATGTTCTATACTGCATAGACTTGGTGTTGGAAATGAGCCCAAGCCAACTCTTGCTACAATAATCTTTCCTTACCCTTTGTTCTCCCTGACTTCTGCAGGATACTGATGGTCAATAAATAATCATACTCCCTTAAGTAGAAAAGTATCTGCTGTAAAAGTCATGCTCTTTGATTTCTGTTGATAACAAAGGAGTAAGTCCTTTAGCAGGCAAAACTCCGGCTAAAGAAAAAATTCTTGTTTCCTGGACAGAAACTGCATAATGAAGCCATTAATCGTAGACTGCCATTGAAGGGAGTCAAACCTAGTTTGCTCAGAAAGCCACCTATAAAGCATAAGGTGAGATTAAAACAATATATTGTGAAATAAGGTGAGACTTAAACAGTATCTTCTGAAAAGTCTGACTCTTCTCCTTTTCAACTACAAACAATACTAATTACAGGAGGGGCAGAGAAGTAAAATAATAGCACTTACCCTAATTATCTGGAGTCTCTATTTTGTGTTGGATGCTTTAGGTGTGCTTACTATCTGTTTGATTTCATTAATGATACTTCATAAATTATAAGCAAATAAAGAATGCAGATGGGAATGATTTCAGGCTAAGTAGGAGAATTTTATTGCTGACTATCAAAGACCTTCTAAGATGCTAATTTTTTAGACATAGTCCTTTGATCACTACAGATAGTGACTGTTAATCAAATAAAACTCTGACATTGTTCTTGTGATTCTAAATGGGAAGTGAAAAGTAGTCTGCCAAATTTTAATTGTTCATTTGGGCTATACTGCTATCACTTTGCAAATCTCAAAGCCTGGTATTAGAGAATATCCTTCTTAAGAAGAATAATATATTTCTGGAAACATGCCTGAATATCACTGGCTTGAGAGCACAAGTATTCCTCACTTCTGAGAGCTAAATTAATATTTCCTCTGAGTGCTGCAGCAAGTTGCAGTGCTGGGTGTATTGTGGGTTTACACAAGGCAAGACTGGACAGAACGTTTCCAGGTTAACTAGACGGTGGGATGATGTGGACTGCCGCATTCTGACAAGCTGATGGCAGGGCTGTGTCATGGTTCGCCCAGCTTTCACAGTGCTCTGTGGGTTGCAGGAGTGAGGCCACCACAACATCCCACTCACCATCCCACTATGCTGTGGCTACTGTGGGCCTTGCAAATGCCTCCTTTTGACACTCAAATCATGTAGCCAGCCAAGTTATGATCTACCCGGAAAAAAAAAGCAAAACAATTAGGAGGGAAAGGAAACACCCTTGTCTTCTGCCTAACAATCGTCTGATGGGGGAGCCGTAACTTAGCACCAAAGAATCAAGGAGTGTTTTTGATCAGGCACTTGGGGAAAAAAATATATCCTGGAGGAAAAACATCACAAGAGGGAAAAACAACACCTTTTTTTTTCCTTTTCTTAGACTCAGGTCATGCATGTTTACATTGCTCAGTTGTTTACTCTACTGTAGCTTAAACTCTAAAGCTGAAACAATTATGAGATTCTGTTTGTAGAATACCTTCTAACATAGACTTTCAGGTATGAATCAAGATACTGAGGGGGGAAATGCTCACTCATTTAATAAATATTAGGATTTTTTAAAGCATCCTTCTGTATTAAGCTCTGATAAAACACTTCTATGAGCATTTTTATGTGGATTTCTCCTGTCCTTTTTAAACCCCAGTTATAAGCTTCTAACACCCTTTAGATGGTTTAAGAAGGAATAAAAAACTTTGCAAATACATAAACTTGTGCAGTCCTGACTCTACATCCATACATCAGCCCTTCCCCATGTAACAAAGGGAAACCTCTCAAAAGTGAGCTAGAGAGGAGCTGACTGTGGAGGAAGAACCACCACTATCTTCAGGGTAAGTATGAAGCTGCTTCAGGAAGGGGCCAAGAGCCACTTCAGTGGCTCTGGAGAAGAGGTTCTCTCTGTAAGCAGGTCTGGGTGAGGGTGAAGGGCAGACACATGGTGCTTCACCCCTGAAGGTGCTGAGAGTGGCTTCCCCACCCTCCTGGCACCCAAGCATGCATGTGCCTACAAGTCAGGAATCTCTGTCCTCAGGTAAGTTCCGGCCTTAGGCAGGGGCAGGGAGCAGTGGAGTGGGAGCAGTGCCTTGCAAAGGCACTGATACCTGAGCCCGGGGCTGCCTGAGAGGGAGGCAGCAGCCAGTGCTGAGAGGAGGGGCCATGAAGTGGGAGAGGAAGGAAAATTCCAGAGCGTAAAAGTTATGTTGAGAAGATGTGGGGACACCTGTGGAAAAGACTTGGATATGGCTCTCCAGAGGCTATTACTATTTATTAGTTCAAGAGCAAAGAGCAAAGGCTCTTCTGTGCCTCTCTTCTTACTCCAATGTTAAAGAGACACCAAAAGCCAAATTAATCTTTAACAAAGAATACTTCCTCCTGTTTTTTCCTGGGAACTCTATCATAATGATGGTGGTGGATGGGTCTCCCCTGAGCAGGTACAAAGAGGGAGGCTTATGTCTTTCTTCATCAACCCTAGTGATACAGCCAGAACAGCCTTTTGACAGTGCCTGGCATGCAATGTGCTGAGGAAATGCTCCACTTTCCTGGACCCCCTGTGTTTGCAAGAGTTCAGATCTTGCCAGATAAGCACAAGAGGAACTGGTATTTCATAGAATCACAGGATGGTTTGGGTTGCAAGGGGCCTTAAAGATCATCTAGCTCCACCCCTCCTGCTATGGGCAGGGAACCTCCTACTAGACTGGGTTACTCAGAGCCTTTTCCAGTCTAGTGTTGAACATCTCCAGGGATGGGGAGCCCAAAAACTCTCTGGGCAATATTTTACTCCAAAATGGAAGTGTAAAGCTTTTGCAGAGCCTTTAATTACAAGACAAAAGTTGCAGGTTTATCATCAGAAGTGAGTTCTAAACAATTTTTCATAAAGTGGATGGCACAAAGGTCACTTCCTCAGAGTGCCCCTGAGGTGCTGCTTCTCTGCACAAACCATAGCAGGATTCCTCTGTCAGAGATTTTGTAGCCTTCAACCTGGAGAGGAAATTTTCATTTCTTCAAATACACTGGCAAATTTTATAATCAGAGTAGGGAGGCTGCTTAAAGTAAGGTTGGGAAAATCCTTCTTTGGTGTGCAAAATATTTTTCTGCCACATACACATATACACAGACACATCTCCAGCTGTGGGGTGGTTCATTATTCCACTGAACCAGGTCAACAGGTGGACCATGGTCTGTCACTGTTCTAACACCATATTAAGCATTAATTTCTTAACTGGCAGCAGTGGAAGTGAATGTAATTTCTTGAAAGGCTGACTGCTTGGCATTCATACTGTCCTTGAAAAGTCCTTCATCGGCAGACAAAAGGTGGTGGGGCTGATACAGCAGAGGAAGATACCTTTCCTGCATTTGGATGTGGGCCATGGAAAGCACCCATGTACCAGCAGGGAAGCACCAGTGCTGGCCCTGGGGCACACTAGAAAGAAAGTGCTCTAGGGAGAGCAGAATCCAGGTATCAGTCACTGCGAATGTGTGCAATAGTGATCTGGTGAGAACACAGCTGAAGATGGGATTGCATGTTTTTCCCTTAAATATCTATGTTAATAAAGATGTAATCTGCATTGGAATGGGAAAACATGTCATAGATAATCAGATTATAATTTTCAAATAAATCTGATTCTGACTTCATGCACTGTATCTTTTACTTGCTGCACTGTATTTTATTTATGTAGTGTTTAAGACCTCCCATAACAGACCAGGCATTTACACAAACTCACAATATTCCCTGCTTGGGCTCTGGGCCATTTTTTTTCTCTTGCATATTTTCTACTACGAAGTAAACACATGCAAAAGATACTGTTTGGTCCGTAACAGGGATAGAATTGATGAGAGGTATGATGAAAATTCATGAAAATTTAAATCTGAGATAATGCTGGAGTGTATATAGTTATTATCCACAATGAATTTAAAAGTGTGAAAGCAAAGATTATCAGGGTTTATTGCAGTTGCACTGCTGTCACATAAATCGTATTGCAGAAATAATGGTGTAAATTGTGCATAGTAGCAGCAGGCATGTAACCTGAGCTAGGAAGTAAATGATGGCATCGAAAGAGCCAGAAAACAGCAAGTAGCTCCTCAGTTCACCATGGACATTGTCCTTCTCACACCATAACAGTCCCTCAAACTTGGCTGAAATGTAGCTCAAGCTTATTATGAAGATATAAAATCTTAATTGGAAGCAAATTTCTGTTTCCTCTTGTATTCTACTGACAAAAATAGCATTGTAAAAGTCCATTACTCCTTCAACTATAGTCTATAAATGCTTTTAATTACATTATCTTTCATGGTATGACATTAATTACAGTTACTTAAAATGCTGTACATGGCTCAGGTATCACAGAGAGCAGTTTCTCCTGAAGTGTTATCAGTAAAAGCATACATGATACAGCTACAGATTTATGGCAAATAAATACTAATTTTACTTTTGCTAGATATTATAAACATATTGAGATGGTTAAAAAAATTTAAAAGTACTTGTCGAAGGGAATTTCCAACACAAAGAAAAGTCTTTTTTCCACTAGGTGTCTAAAAAAATTACCAACAATGGAGAATATGTGATAAAAGCCATTTTTCCCTGTTACTGCTTATGGATAGTGCTCCCCCCACATGACTAGCACTGGGCAGAAAAATGTAAATACACCTGAACTCTCTTGATTAATGTAAATGTCTTTCCTTTCCTTGTAGATCAAGTTAAATGGTATAATCAGGTTATCTGTGAGAAATTAATTGTAAGAACTGTCTGTATATGGCCATTTGGAGGAAGTAAAATACTAAACTTTCTTTTCTTGCATATTTGTGACAGTAAGACCACTCTAAGTTTAATTAATGATAAAGAATGATATCATGGGATTAATTTCTCTGAGTCACAACCATCCTACAGTTAAAATAACATTAAGAAAATTATCAAAATTATCCCTTCCAAGTAATATCCAGTAAGAATATTCTTGACATTTCCCTTTTGCAATAGCTTTTTTGTGAAAACACTGTTTTTTGTGTTACAGTGCCTATAAAATGGGCGAAATTTTGATTTAATTGTTTAATTTAATTTAGAAGTAGTCTTGGAAGCAATTTTCAAGCAGCTGTATTTCTGTGGATTATTCCCTCAGTGTTGTTCATGACATACACTATTACTAATGTCACAAATCATCCTGAGACACCACCTATTATACAATACAGATTATTTATTTTGCCAGGTCCAGGTTTCTCTTTCTTAGCTTTACAGTTTGGAAACAATCCCAAAGGTTTGGGAAGTTTGAGAACTTTCTCTTAAATATGCCTCTTGGCTGGCTTCCTTTCCTGTTTTCTTGGCCTCTCCAGGGACACATAATCAGTGCTACTCATGCAGTCCTTATGAAGTTGCCTACAGGTCTTTTCAACTTTACGTTTCAGGGGGGAAAAAAAAAAAATTTGAGCAGGCTTTTGAAAACTAGGCTTTTTTTTTTTTAATTCACAAAGTCTAGCTGCTTTACAGTGCTGTATAATGAAGCTACAGGTGACTGCTCCCAGCTCTCCCACACCTGCAAAGTGAGTGGTTATAAATCAAATGCAGTAGTTTGCCTTGGTTTGCTTCTAACCAGGTCAGCCTCCCCACAAAACAAAATTCCAGAATGCAAATAACCATAACAATTGGTTGCTGCACATAATGCTTCTCTATCATTACATGAAGAACTTCATAATAATCATAAAAAGCTGGACTGGTTTTTAAGGGATTTCACAACTGGAGATAACTTAAGGTGTCTTAGTTTGTCTGCACTTGAATGCTTCTTTCAGATATTTACCTTTTCTTATGATTTTCGTAGAAAAAGGGTTGTTTTTTTCCCAGATCCCTTCATTTACTAAACCAAACAGGCCAAAAGGCATCGATGAAGTCCAGATGAAGTCCATAACAAGATTTGCATTGATTTATTTGTTGATATTCAAAAGGGAGAATGAATGCTGAGTTCCAGCAACAGCAACATGTTTACATGAATTTAAATCTAGCAAATGAATGCCTGTCTGCCAATTTCAAAATTCACCTCTCTTAAATCTTATAGGCTTAAAACTCATTTGTCATTAAGCTTATGTTATTTACGAACATGCATTATAAAAGAAAACCATCATTCTTTCTGTTTCTGGAGATGTTTGGATTTCAAAATCTCACCTCTCTTCCTTTTACAGCTGAAATAAGCACCCTTTGCCTGGGTGTCAGAGGACATCCTCCCTCACATCCTGCTTTTCACACCCTCTCCCCTCTAATATCGTGCAATACCAATGTTGAAAAGAATCAGCTCTGCTTTGAATGGAGCAGAAAGTCTCTTGAAAAAGTAGTATGTTGTCAGGTAGTGAAAGTGTTGCTACATGACGTATGCTAAAGGTGCAGAATCAAAGACATTGAGGCCTTTTGCTAACTAATTAAGCACCTCCTAAGCAAGGTTTTGGGCTTTGATCTTCCAGCCTTAGAGGCCTTTTACCATTGTTTAATCTAATTATCTTAATGTGATATCAAACCTCACTGGAGCCAACCAGAGTCCCCACACACTGATCATGATAAAGCGAAAGCACGGTTTTAGTTACATGTTATTCCTGTATGTGGGCAGGTGTCACAGGTATGGTTGTCACATCCCACTAATATCCCAGACACCTCAGTGCAGGAGTCTTGTCAGCACCATCTCTGTGAATGCCACGATCACTATTCTGCATACGTAGAAGTGTTACAGAATAACATCAAATTTAATACAGGATGAGAGCCTCAGTCCAGTACTGCCAGAAGAACATCCTTTTGATGGCACCCTGAGCTGGGATGTGCTGAGATACACGTGACAGTTACTGAGGTAACTATGAACAGTGATTTTCTTTTCATCTATTCCTTCAGAGCTTGTTTTGTGCTGTCAAGCGACTCTGTAAGGGAAGAAATAATCTCCCTGGTGCTGTGTTGCCAAATCCTGTTCAACTCTGACAAGAGAAAGCCATGAGGAGAGAAAGCCTCAGGTGTTGGGGTGCAGGGATAGGGAGAGGGTGGCTAGGAAGGATACCCTACACAACGCAGGGAGATGCAGAAGGCCCATGCAAAAATTAGCTTTGGTTTGGGAGGGAGGTATCGTTTTCCAGTGAAAGGGCATTAGACATTGTTGGGAGGCCTGGATTACGCATCCTCTGCATTGCTGCCAAGTGATGCTGCTGTCTTACTCTGTGTTTCCTTGGCTTATCCCTCACACTTCTGTTTCCCATCCCAAGCTCTGACAATCTGATCTGGCTCTTAGGGCTCTCCTGATGCACCGATTGCCCTTGTACCGAGCAGTCCTGACTCCCACCTGTGCTTCCACAGGAAACAAGGGTAATTAATGTCCTTCTGAAGGTTTGATTTCACCTGTGGTAAACATGGACATTTGCAGTGCCTTTTTTTTTTTTTTTTTTTGCTGCCTTTAATCAGTTTCTGTGCCACAATAGAAGTGTTTATCAAATAAATAGACTGAGAGCAAAACAGAAGAAAAAATTTCATTTTCTGGATTTTTGCTCATGGTGGAATTCATAGCCATCAGAGAAATTATCACAATAACTAATAGATCTTTGGGTTTTTTTAAGATTTTGAAGCTTTTAAGTAATTTTGCTGACACTATCTAGTAAGGAAATCTTCATTGATCCAGGAATTCCTTTAAAGGCCTTAAGCAATTAATAAGGTGAACTGAACTGATGAATCTGTTATGCTCATAATATTGTTCATGGGCACAGAGGAAGCATACCTTATATAAGCAAATCTAAAAATTGTCAGTATAATGGGAAATGTATCAGTCTAATTCTAGAATTGTTATTAGTCTAGATCTAATTGTAACTGAAATAGAATAATAATTCTTCTAGACAAAATCTCAGTTGTGGTAATATGGTCAGTTTCTTCTCCCAGGCAACCAGCAATAGGACAAGAGGACACAGTCTTAAGCTGTACCAGGGGAAGGTTAGGTTGGACATGAGGAAGAAGCTTTTCCCAGAAGAGATGATTAGACATTGGAACGGGCTGCCCAGGGAGGGGGTGGAGTCATCATCCCTGGATGAGTTTAAGAAAAGACTGGATGTGGCACTCAGTGCCATGGTCTGGTTGATTAGGTGGGGTTGGGTCATAGGTTGGATTTGATGATCTTTTCCCACCTGATCAATTCTGTGATTCTGTAATTGAAATCATAACACATGTGGTTCTTAGTAGATCTCCTTTTTCTCAGGGTAATGCTCACCCTTGCACTGCACCTTTGAGTCCTGGAGTCAGCAGTTTTGGGCTGCTGGAGAGGGTAACACAGTAAGTCATCAGCCTCTGAAGTCCCACTTTGGGAGGCAGATTGTATTGATGCAATTGGTTTCTTCTTCCTCCCTCTAGGATCCACCTGAGGTACTGAGGTTAGTTTGCTAACATACTTGCACACTTTTCTTTTTCTTCTTTTGTCTACACTGTCACATTACATCAGAATTTAATATATATGATACCTTCTACACAGGTGAGATACTGTTTCTTTGTTCTGTTTTCTCTAAATCCAGTTTAGTGCAGCTGTATACTTTATCATCCCACATCTGTCTTTCTCTATGCCACACCCTGTGTCTCTGCTTCTCAGGGCCTCTGCTGCTGTATCAGATCTGTGTTTCTCTCCATCACCAGATTAAGGTTGTAAATATTTTATTCTACAGGAAACAACTGCTTATTACTTCTACCAATATAAAACTGAGGTTATACCATACAATGATAAACAAATAAATTATCTGTAGATACTGACTTAGTTAGAAAAATTGCTGCTGCAGCCAAACTAAGTAAAACAAAGCTACAGGCAAATGAGGGAGAGAGCAACCTGACAAGGCTCAGTCCCAAGGCTATGCAAACTCACTGCAAAACTGATGGCCTGTCTCTAGCAATGACGGGGCCACATTATGGAGTTACATGGTTACCCAAGCCCTGAAGTCTTCTGCTCACAGGTAGTGAGGCTGTCCATCTCACTGCAGCAAGCAGTCCTTCTTAGGCAGTTGTTTCGGTCAGAAGGCACCTCTGGACACCATCTGGTCCGACCCCCAGCTCAAAGCAGGGCCAGTTTCAGTGGCCTTCAAAAGACAATAATGGCTCTGCTCTTCAGGGATATTCTTAACAGTGGCTTTTCTCACCAACTAAAATCCAAGGTGTGATACTGTTGTGGTTTAACCCCAGCTGGTAGCTAAGCACCACACAGTCACTCACACCCATCTCCCCTTCCCTGGCCAGATGGGGGAAAAAGTAGGAAGGATGAAAGTGAGAAAGCCTTTGGGTTGATATAAAAACAGTCTAATAGTTAAAATAAAAGTAATTGTAATAATAATAATAACAGCAACAATATTAATAAATGTGGTGGCAGTGAGGCAGAGTGGGAGGATAACAAAGAGATAAAAAAATAAAGCCCAAGAAAGACAAATGGTAAAAATTGGAACAATTCCTCACCACCAATCAAATGATGCCCAGCCAGTCCTCAAAGGGCAGTCCCCCCACCTACTTTATGTTGAGCATGATGCCATACAGTATGGAATATTCCTTTGGTCAGCTGTGTCCCCTCCCAACTTTTTGTGCTCTCCCAGCCTACTCACTGGTGGGGTGGTGTGAGAGGCAGAAAAGGCCTTGGCCAGTGTAAGCACTGCTCAGCAGGAACTAAAGCATCCCTGTATTACCATCACTTCCCAGCACAAATCCAAAACACAACTCCATACCAGCTACTGTGAAGAAAGTTAACTCTACCCCAGCCAAAACCCATAAGGTAAAGAAGCCAGAGTCAATGGGCTTATTTTTCTATATGAAATAAAATGAACCACTCAAGCATCCCAAAACTAGCACTCTCAAAAACAGGTCCTACTGAATAGTCATGACTTTAAAACAATCTATTTCAACTTTTAAAATCAACTTTCTTTATGCTATAGTGTTGGTCTAACATTATTTTAGTTGAGCAAGATGGAGAAATAAGACTGTGGACAAGGTATTGCTGGCACATCTTTCTAACTCAAGTTCATCCAGCAAACTTGCCAATCAATTAAGAGGCCATATCCCTGATGACACTGCACCTATTCCTGTGCAGAGCAGGAATTCCTTGTGACACAGGGGTTCTCAGAGGCTGGAGTATGTCTGCCTGTGTTAAGTGTGGAGCCCTGCAGCCTGGGGGAGATCAGGGTGGGGGAAGTGAACAAGAAAGAGGATACTGACCTTTTTCACCCTGGGGCACTTGGTGAACTGGGAATAAATCTGCCAGTGAAAGGTGGTGCATGTCCAGGATCATCAAAAGCAGCTGTATTTATATGCTCATCTTAGAAATACATGTTTTAAAGGAATTTACTCAATATGTCAATCTACTCAGATGGAAATAATCAGCAGGAGTAGTGGTGTTTTATTTAAACACTCTCCTTGGTTCTATTTCATGGGGATTCATATGCTTAAATAAGTCATAGAGGGGTTATTTGAGTGAACCAGCCAGTGGCTGATGGCAGAGTTGAAAAAGAGCAGAGGCATCCTGCAATCCTGCACATTGAGCTGACACTAGGCCAGTGTGCCCTTCTCATTGTCCCAAGGAGAGTACTCTGTATTTCGAAAAGGGAAGTGAGTTCAATGTGGCAAAAGTAAGATAAAGTTCAAAGGCTGTGAGTTGTAGTGGAGCAAATACAGTCCAGAAATATACAAAGGGAGGGTGCCAAGAGGAGGGAGCCAGGCTTTTCTCAGTGGTGCCAAGCAACAGGACAAGAGGCAATGGGCAGAAACTGATGCACAGGAAGCTCTGCCTGAATATGAGGAAGAACTTCTTTACTGTGGGGGTGACCACACACTGGAACAGATTGTCCAGAGAGGCTGTGGAGTCTCCCTCACTGGAGATATTCAAGAACCATCTGGACACAATCTTGTGCCATGTGCTCTGGCCTGACCCTGCTTGAGCAGGGATGTTGGACCAGAGGGCCCACTGTGGTCCCTTCCAATCTGACCAGTTCTGTGATTCTGTGAAATAAATTTCCAAGCAGCAATAGCAATTAATCATGGAAAGAATTTAGATGCCATGAGCTCTTCATCTCTCATTTCTAAATAAAATTCTGTGCTAAAAATCATATAACCATTTGGAAAATAAGTCATTCAGGCAAGGGTGTGACCCATCTTATTTATAACGTAAAATGAAAACTTTCCTGATAAAGAGTCTATAACTTGATCTGTATTTTTCCCTCTAGTGGCAAAGCGACATAGTCACTATTTGATCTCAAGTTAGTAATTAGTCCAATGTTTTGACTTGTGGCAGATTTTCTTGTAATGTATCCCCATAATTGAAATTACCATGTTCTGGATTACTACTTGTAATATTCCAGGAAGTGAAATTACTCCATTCCTCATCTCTCTTTTTTTTTTTTTTTTTAAGTCAAACATTAGCCTTATTCACTTCTTGTCCCTAATGACCTTCTTAAATTTTCCTATTTCAGATTTCATGTAAGAAAAACAGTAATGAATAAATTCAGCTATCAGCTCTGTGAATCTCAGCCTAAATCAAGTAAGTATGTAGACAAAGTCCTGATTAATTTATGGTAATGCAGAAATTTTTCATAACACCAAATAAACCTAATCTTTCTTCTTGACACAATTCTTTTTTGTTGTATCCTTAAATGACCTGCTGGTAAATAATTATATGTTTGTCTATATAAACAAGTTCTTAGTAAGTAAGGTATTATCCATAGACATTTTTTTCTCAGCTTTGGTCCTTAGCCAGTTTATTCTCAGTTGTGCAGTACCCTACACCAGAGATGACTGACCAAAATGTTGATAATAGACAAGACAACTGATCCTAATGTTGCACCATGCACTCAGGTGCTGCCTGTAAGAATCTGAGATTTTTGTTGAAAATTATGTAGATATTTTAATAGTCCCACTCCCTCTCCAAAGCCCTATCATTCCAACGCATTTTTTTTCTGAGGCAAATAGCTACACTGATGCATCTTCTAGATACCTTTTGCTCACTTTTGGCCGGGTCAGAATACAACTGAGTGATTAAGGTTACTTGTGACTGTACCACTGGACTATGTGGGTATGGGCTGAACACGTGTGAACTGAATTGAAGGGATGCAAGAGTATGTAATGAGATTCAAACTAGGAAAAAAAAAGAGTTCATTTGATTGGGTTGAAACCAAGACAGAGAGGAGTCAATTGATGGATGTTGGTGGAGGGCAATTGTTGGAGTATAGAAAGATGCAACTGGGCAATTCTAGATTAGTGGGAGGGAGTTATTGGCCTCCTCCCTTCCAGACTTGGGTCCAGAATTGTAAAGACTGTTTTGTTTCATCCCCACCATTTCTTTTACACATATTTCTGAAAGCCTTTCCTTTATCACTGGAAGTGGTGATATATATCACACATTTGACTTGCAAAGTAATCGTCCCCTTCTTTATGCCTGCCTTGAAGGGCTCCTCCAAGAACAAGCTCAGCCATATCTGCTGATGATCTATTTGAGGAAAACCTTTCCCAGTCCCACCCTTCTGGGTGTTGATAGGGCAACAAATTAAAAATTCAAAGCCTCTGGCATAGGGGTGGCTGTTTCAGATACAGCAGAAACTGAAGATACCTCCTCCTGTCTTACTTTGATGTTAATCAGATACCAAGGCATTGGCAGGTTCCAGCACTCTGTCTAAACCAATGATGTCATTTCTACAAGTCGGCTTGAAGCCCTTGGCAAACCAGCCGTGTGTGTTTCCACAGTCCTTATGAGCTCTGTTATTGCTATTCCTGATTAAAATTCGAGGCCTTTGGAAATTCAGTTGATATTAGAGCCAAACTCAGAGCTCTGGAGCTCTCCATTCCTGGACACCTCTTGGGGTAGGGACCTGAGCATAACTTCTGTGCTAGAGCTGGCATGCCTAAACACCACAGGCAGCAGCTGAGTGACCAAGAACATTTTCTGGAGGGTCACCTTGTCCTTGGCTAAGCCATAAAATCTCTGTAAGTGATTATATGACAAAATGTGACTGTAGTTGAAATACCGAGAACAGACATGATTAGTGGGTCATGAATCTCTCATTTTTCTCCCTTTTCTTCTCTCAGAAAATGCTCATGCATTACAAAGAAATCCTAAAGACACTTGAATCCACTCTCCATGTGAAAGAGCTTCTCACTTCATGCATTGTCCAGTGCCACATAACGTTCCTCATGCATATGATTTTATAAATTAACATTTATCAATCAATTCATCATCTCTATTGCACAGCACCTTACCATGACCAGAGACACTGAAATGAAGAAAATCATGTCTAATTCATACTTGCTCAGAGATACCATCTGCTCTTCTGTGACTCCCTCTCTGCAGATTTTTTCATACATGCTGTCAGTTTTGTACCCAAGGTAGTGGGAGAGTGCTGGCATTCCTCTCTCAGGGCACAGTCACAGGAATTCCCAGGGTGCTCACTGCTCAGAAATTGCAGGCATGGCAGAGGCTTACACACAGGACCAACATGGAAACAAATGGAAAACTTAACATAGCTATAAATAGGCAGAGCTATTATTTAAGCTTCCACATATAGGAATTAACTGCCTTAAGGAAGGTCTTTGGTATAAAAATTCTCTGAAAAAGATAACTGGAGAGGCCCCAAATAATCTTATTTATGTTTGCCAAGCGAAAAAAGCCAGTAGTTTGCTGTTTAAAGGGTATTGGAAAGGACCTCAAAAAAGAACAAAAACATCCTTTTGAAGTCTAATAAACATAAGGAGATAAGTCATTTCACATTATCAAAGATAGTATGGGAAACCCCATCTCTGTGCGGAGAGAATGTTTTTCACAGTAGTCACTACTGAACCTAGCAGTAAGATCTAGTGATGTAAGACTGAAGCTAGAAAAATTGCTATTGGAAATGAGGTACAAAATTTTAATTGCGAAGTTGATTAAAAACTGGAGTACCTCATTGTGGACTGAGGTGGATTTTTCTCCACCTGAAGTCCTTATATCAAGACTGAATGTCTCAGAAACCATTTTGTTATTTCCTCTTGAGATTACTGGACATTATACAGGAATCACTGGGAGAAGTTCTATGTTCTGTATTTTGTCAAAGGTGTCAACATGGTCCCTTTTGATCTTAACACCTGTGAAAAAATTCAGAGCCATTTTTCTTCTCTGTAATAAGAAAGCATTCCATGACAGGTCAGAGAGCATGAATGGAGAAATATGATAAACTTAACCCAAGAAGAAACACATGACTTTACTTACAAAAGGAAGTATCAGACAGGATTACCTTTGCTGTCAATCTGTCGCTGGAGCACACAAGATCAAGAGCTGTGTTCATAGAGCATCTAGCACAGAAGGAAGCCAGTCTCCAAGAAGGTAGATACTCTGATAGAAAACTGAAAGTCTGAACAAAGGAAAACATGCTCCTTGGGATTACCGCTGAAGTACAGCACAGAGGAGGTTGCTAAGGCCTCCAGTCTCCAGGTTGGCATGAAAGGGCAGGCTGGGTTGAGTTTCTCAAAGGTATGGGAACACTTAACTTATTTAACACTGACTGACTGCTGACTTTTAGCATCAAATTATGTATATTTGACTGATACTTACGTTCTTTGCCATTTGAAAGACTATGGGATGTTTAGCCATTCATTTCTGCAGAAATAGGGTTTGACTCTTCAAATATGTGTAGAAATGGAAACCTGAGCTTGATCCTGTTCTCTTTGTCACTCCTTTAAGAGTAGGACTTTAGGTTCTGTAGAAAGATTTCCTGGATAAAAAAAGTAAGAATGTGATCCTGTGCTTTAGGTTCAGTTCTGGAAAAATAATAACAGAAAGAAAAGCTGTACCATTTTCTGGGATATGACAAAGATTGAGAAAGCAACCCCCTCCAAAACAAACAATGTAATTACAATGGCAGAAGAAGGCAGGTGAATAAAGCAAACTGGATCCACCAAATGAAAACATGATGACGCTGTAACACTATCCTCCTTCACTGATCTCACCAGTCCAACACATAAATCAGTCCAGTGACATAAATCAGGCAGGGGTGTGCTTGAGAGGCATTAGTTCACTGAAGACATCTGACCCAGGTCAGAGACTGCATGATAAACCAGAGCATGGCTCCAGGCACTCACCTTGGGATTGAGCAGCAGCCTGCACAGATATGCCCAGCTGAAATGCACCCAGATGATCTGGTTCATCAGGTCAAAATGCTCCCAGCTTCCCACCCCACCCTGTGTCCCGCCTGGCTCACCCATAAGCATGGCTTACCATTCCGGCAGGCTCCTGGTGCCATGGGGCTGAGGTAAGCTTGCAGAAGGCTGCTGGGCAGCTCTCTTACAGGCACATGCTCCATTTCACGCAAGGCAGCAAAGTACACAACATGTGGCATTTTCAGAAAATCTGCTCCCTAAGTCAACACAAAAATCCCCACTGACATCAACAGATGCAGGCGTGGGTCGCTGCTCAGTGCTTTTACTATCATTCAGACATCCCTGCAGGTGGCAAAGCAGGACACTCCAGCACGTACACGTTCATTGGTGTGACGCTTTAGCAGGTCTCAGTTCGCCCCCAAAACAAAGGTGTGGAACAAACCGGTCAGGAATCTGCTCAGCTTGGTACTGAGGGAAGGTGACCTCCTAACAGTCTGACCACACTGGAGAGACTCTTCTTGAGAGATTCTTGAGAGAGGAACACCTCAGGAGAAACTCAGGACCTGACCACGTAGAAAAATCAGGTGAAGATTAATTTGTCTTACTTCATATGACGGAAGTCCATTTTTACCAATAATTGAAATCCTTTTTCATATCTTTTCTAAATACACATAAACAGTGAGCAGAGCCTTTTTCATGTGAGCATCCCCTTACATTTCCTCTACAGTTGGTCAATCTGCCTCCTTTAAATAAAAACATTGATAGGGCAGTTGCAACCAGCAGTGCCTTTACATGTGTTTTCTCACAGTCCACAGATAAAACCCCAGTATTACCTCTTTGCTAGAGTTAGCTTGGGCTGTTTAGGGTGGAAATAGTTGTTGGGATAAGTATATATTACAGCTCTACCTTGCATTAGTCTCCAGGCAGGCCATGCTCTCCTGTCCCTCCTCCCCTCACCTTTCTCATGCCCTGGGGAAGCCTTCCTGCCAGCCTCCTCTGCTCCCACACTTGACCCAAATGCTCACCCTCCTTGACATGATGCCATATCCCACACCCAGTGCACATGTCCTTCCTTCCCCTTACACAACTGTAGGGGTGGAGCTGTGGTCTGGCTGCAGACATCCCAGGCTGGAAGCCTCTCTGCAAAGCAAGCTTAGCTTGAGATGAACAATAGATGTAGCAATATCTCAGGTGAAATCTGCTCTTCACATGTGATGGTCCCTTGTGTCACCTTGGAAAGATGGTCCTGTGTTTCTGAGAAACACCCACCCAGGTATTTGTGTAAAGAAGATCTGGCTGGACTTACCCACACTGAAAGAGAGCTCAGGGAAGTGGTGGCTGTCTCAGCCAGGCTTTCTCATGAAACTTCAGACTGTGATGAGGTGTAAAACCCTGTCCTGAGAGGGGCACTTAATGAGAAAAATCATACACTTTGTAAAAACCTTTCAGGCTTCACAAAAATAAGAGCAGTCACTTAAGTTACTGGCATGGATAACTCTGCTGATGGTCCCTGGAAATGCCTGCATGTCCATCTTGTCAATGGAAAATACTCAAAACTATTTTGCCTGAAATCGCCCTAAGACTGAAGAGCAAAAATAAGGACAGTGGGGAGGTGCACTGGGAGGTGGATGGGATGTAAGGAAGTTAGCAGAACTGTGTGACACTGGAGCATGAGAAGGCACCTTTTTACACAATATTACAAAGAAATTTCAACCAGGTATGTGACGCATGCCAGCCAGCATTGCCCCAGAAGCTGTCATTGCAGCAGCTGGTACTGGCTGCCTGGCAAGGAGTGCTGTGAGACATTCAGTTTCTCTAATAATTAAGAACTCGCTCTTGCCAGCTGCTGAGCATGCCCAACTTCTGTCCCTTTCAGCTGAAGGCAAGGACAGTCATATCTGCATGACAAGAAGCTTTGGCAGGATGATAGGCTTTGATGGCCAAAACTTCCTCATAGGATCACATTAAACATTTACATGTTAAAAAAAATAAAATATCTGGAACTAAAATAAAAATCAACAGCTCTGTCTACCAATATATAAACCACCTTATTTTCTTGCCTTTCTCCTGAACTGGGTTTTAAAAACCTGCTGAGTTGTAGGAAGTCATTCCAGCCCTGCATAATGAAAATGCAGTCTGTGGAACTGATGAATTGCAGCTTAGGTGTTAAATACATGACATTCAACCTTTATTGCCACCACAAACAAACATATTGGCCAAATTTGAAGAAAACAGAAAATGCTATACATGAGTAGAAGGAGGTATCTTGAGTAACTACCTGAAGGAGAAAGTTTGTATCATGCATATTCTTGTCAAGAACATTCTGGAGAATCTGACACAAACAATGGATTCCTGATTTTGGAATTATGACAAACTCAGAATTACAGAAATAGTAATAGGATGGCAAGATCATGTTATGGTCATCTACTGCACAGAGCATCCTGTGGCATTCAAATATACACATATATTTTATAATCCCTGAGAACACATTTGATCTGTGGAGAGTTGGACAGTTTAAAGTTTTGTTAATAGGTCAGAATGTTTTTTATGCTGCAATTGAGAAAGCAAATTTTAAGTAATTCAGAACTTAGAGACTACTTTGAGATAAGTAGGTTTTTGAACACTCTTGCTACTTCTTCCATTCATTGACTGAGGAATATCATTGGCAGGGATATGGTGAACATCAGTCAAAATCCTGGAAGGCCTAGATTTCATAGGTGATATCTGAATCATTGACCAGACATGATGGCATGTGACTGCAGAGACTGACAACAGGAGAAAACTGAAACACACAAATTCACAAAGCAGGAAGCTGATAACACAGAGAAGATAAAAAGGATATTGAATAAAGTAGCAAAATACACAGACTGCAGAAGTACAGTCATTCAGGCTGAAAACTTCGTGAGTTTGGTCCTGTGACATAAAAGGAGATAACAGTACTCGGACAGGAAGGAAACCAGTAGCATTTACTGTTCCAAAGTGATGTGGAAATAAGGATTAATGGAGAAATAAACTTCAATTCTCAACAGAAATGGAAAGGAAATTTTATGGAACAGGTCAGAGACACTGGGGACCACAAAGGAACTGATGAGAATACTTCTAAACATTGCTATCCCTCCACATTTTAGACAGTAATGAATGGTTGGATGGATGACAAATGAGAGCACAGTATAGTACAAGGGAGACACATCAAAGCTACTATTAAAGACAGTGGAAATGGATTAGCTACTGTCTGAGGAAATCAGATACCAGAGCTAGCAGACAAATCATGGAGAAGGGTCTACAGGGAACAGAGAAAAAAAGGAAGACCATAAAGGTTTGTGCTTAAGATTTGTCTAGCTTGGAAAGACATCAGACAGCCCTCTGAGAAAAAGATGAGTTACGGATGATCTCAGAGGCCCTAAGTGTCTCCTAGATAAGTAATATTAGCAGAAGACTTGTCCAGTACACCTTTAGACAAGTGTCTGTGAATTGCATTGGAAAATGGAGCTCTGTTAAACAGGTGGTTCACATGTGTTCACATGAGGTAACACTTGACTGTGCATCGATCATACACTGGCTGCTTAATCCATATCTGGTTGAAATATATGGCAACTGTAATACAGGCCATTAAAAAAAAGACAATTTTTACGTTTTGCTCTAGACTACTACACTGCTCATGGCTGCTGATGTCCAAAGCAATTGTTTGGACACAGACACATTTCAGCTTTTTCTTACCCTGTCACAGCAGGGACCTCACTCAGTCTCCTCCCTTCTCTCCTCTCAATGGCTCTCCTGCTTCTAACCAATACACCAAAAGAAACGAGCACACACACAGAGCTTTCATGTCAAGAACCTTGCAGAGTGATTGCTCCCTGCCTAGTGCTTATGAATCCAGGAAACTATCCATCTAACCAAAACACAATCTTTCATCAGGCAGGCTACTGCAACCAGACAGATTTGAAATTATTGACATTTAGAAACTCATTTTCAGAGACAGGCATCAGCCAACAAATGGGAAATATCTAAGCCAAAGAGACTATTGTAATGTGCAAAATAAATAATGCACACACTGAATTATTTATTAATTAATTAATGGTGTCATAAACAAACGTTTACTGCCTAGCCTTTCAAAAAGAGTAAAGTCATCTAAGTAAAAGCCAACTCAAGCTAAAAGGAAGGGTAAGTTATTCTGAATATTGAAAGTAGTGAAGTAAAAAATCTTAAAGAACATTTTTGCTAAACTTCCTACCTTTGGGTTCACAGAGACTGGAAATACCAAGATACCGATGAAGAAGATGGTATCTCCAGAGCAGTGATTTATCAAAATACTTCACAAAGTTCTTAACACACATTGTTAAAAACACAAATTCCTCAATGTAATTTCAACCTAGTTATCCTAATATTCACTCATCTTTAATTGCCAGTGACTTCACTCATGACGTATTAACGGTTCCTGTCTCGAGAAGCTTTGCCAGTAAATTGCCAAAGAGTAGCAGTGGCACAAAGAGTAGTCGTGGCACAAATACAGTGGAACAAAAAAGGTTCATGAAAACCTTTTTTCCTTTAAACACGTCATTATTAAAACAAGTTTCTATAAAGTGTATAATTTTCTTATCTCAGAGTTGCTTACAGAGGGTTAAGCTCTCTATCTCCTTTTCTGCTGAACTTATAGTCCACATGACTTCCAACCCAGTTTCAAAGAGAAATATCCTTCAGCTCAGTTTTTGGAATCATGGCTTTTGGTGGAAAATGCTGTAGGGAGCTCTCATTCTATTACAAACCCACACACTAATTCAGGCAAAACATTAAAAGCCCTGAAGCGAAGTAAACCCAACTATTCCTCGACCCCACTAAAAGTAAGCTTGACACATGAAGACTTAGCTGTTCTGCCAGTTTCCTTGGCTGCTTCCTAACATATTTTCTGAGGAATAGCATCTGATGGAAAATAGTTTCCTCCTCCCACAAAAAGACAAAACTTCAAAATATTTCCTATCCTGAGTTGGACAAAGCCCAAAACTTTTTGAAGCACTTTGCAGAAACCAAAAGATGCCCCACCAGCCAAGAGCCTGGTCTGAGGTGCTCAGCACCGATTATCCTTCTCCCTGAGCTAGCAAGACATTTGTTTCACCTGCCCCAAGATAAGAGGAACCATTAACAAAGAAAAAAAACCATTATGTCTGCAAAACGAGCAATTTTCTGTAACAAGCATAGAACCCTTCACAGAAACCATCCAAGACATTCCTTATCACTCCTCAACAGAGAAAACACTTGGGAAGGAAAACAGTGAGTGCTGTTCCCTTGGCCTGGAGTTGGCAGGGTATGTATCCAACTTGGGCTTTTTTCTCATCCCAGAGGAGGGCTCTAATCCCAACCAAACGGGATGTTATGACCAAACAGCCTGTTTTGCCCTTACAAACACTCCTCTTTCTCTCCCTTAAAAGAAGAATGAAGAAAAAGAAATGCAGAAAGG
>VZTX01016550.1:135635-218404 GCA_013400915.1 Pardalotus punctatus
CAAGGCAAGGCAAGATTTTTTCAACACATGCACATCCTAGTGAAAGATTCTTAAGCCTGACCAGATCAGGCAATATCTGATGAAAAGCATTTGGCTGCAAAATTCATGACGAACTCTATTTGAAAACTGCTATTCAGAGGTAGCTTTAACCACCACCACCGCTCTCTCTGGGCTCCTCCGTGTTTGCTTTTCCATATCCCCTGGTAAATTTGCACAAGGGTTCAAGGTCTGCTGCCGTGCACGCAGTCTTTGCCAGCCTGCTTTCTGTGACGTGTGCAGGAAGCTCCAGGGTGACCTTTGCAGTGGGATTCCAGTCCCCCCGCAGCCCCGGCCGGAGCAGCGGGATGGGAGCGGGATGCGGGATGTTGCCAAGTGACTGCCAATCTCATGAAGCAATGCGGAGCTGCTGGGGCTGCCTGACCCTCCGGGACAGTTTCTGTCACTTGGCTCACAGCACGCAGCTCTGGGCGGATATGATTTCTTGGCTTTGCCCCCAGCACACCCTTCCTGCCAATTTCTCCACATTTGCATTCTGGTGGTGCTCCCGACAGAAAAGGCACTGCTCCCGCCGATGCCAGCCACACCTGCTGGTGGGTCACAGTGGCCCAATTCTCAGCACAAACCTTCCGACACTTCAGCCTCCCCTACCGCACCTTCTGCATCTGCCTTGAGGCGTTCTGTGTGGTTGACCTCTCCCAGGACAAGCCCCTGCTCCCTTAGCCCCTCTCTCAATGGCACAAACCAGCATGTCTACAAAAAAACCTCCAGAAGAGTAATTTTAAAGTCTGTGTTAGTTGCTGTCATAAATGTAAAGGGAACAGCAAAGGAAAAAAATATATTCTACTTAATTTTCAGATTCTTGATAACAAAAACTTTGAGTCTACAACTAAAATATTAGGGAAAGACCACCAATAAGTAAGATTTCTTTGGATGAACAGGAAGCTCTGCAGAAAAAAAAAAAGACAAAATTAGAGTGAGGTGAAATCCACAGTGGGGTCAAGCGGTTGGCAGTGGCTAAACTAAGAAGACATAGCTGGAGAAACACAATATTTTAGGCTTGATTTTTGTTAGTAGATACAAGCAAGTATGCACGGAAAGTAATCCAAACTCACTGTGCACCAGCTGCTCTGAGCGACAACAGTCAGGACAGCCCTGGCACTGGTATAAGTTGTACACAGCCCTGGGGCACAGTCTATCCCCGAGTCACTTCTGGCTGCACTTCTTCACACCACAAAGGCAATGCAATTACATGTGTTCTTGCTTTTCCTCATCTCTGGTTTTCTGTCTCTTCTTTCCTTTCCCTAAATTCTCAGTCTGTAACTTAAAAAAAGGATTACATCACTTAGTACAGTGTAATTAGACTAAATGAGGGAAATTGAATTTACTAGGAGGAAATCCTGGTTTTGCTCTAACGCTTCCTGCCTGTTCTGAATATTAGGCTCAAAAAGACCAGAGAGAGAGTACCTGTTACATCACCAGTATATTTTTCCTTAAAATCTCTGGACATCAAATGTATACATTTATTTTCCTCATCAGCATTGGTATTTACTCATAGCCTTACTGACTGGCATCTAATGACATCGAAGAGTCAACTTATAGCATATCACATACAGTTCTGCAGGTTTGCCCCAATGGCCTATACCACTTTCCACAGTGCTGTCCTGCTTTTTTAGCCTGCCTTTTTCCTGTACAGGCTTTCTTCCCTCAGTCCTGCTCAGAGTTCAAAGCCCACAGATGCTACAGGTGAGGTATTCAGCTCAGCTTCATCTCTTTCACCTGCTGCAGGCAGTTCACCTTGCTGAAGAGGCCCAAAACATGTGAAACAAGGATGTACTGGGGACAGGAACTGAAGGAGCAGTGTCTCAGCATCTTTTGTAGAAATGTGTTGCATTGGGGTGCAGCTTGCAGCTGGACAGCCATGCTGTTTCAGGGACCCATGGAGGTTTGGAATGTACCTATCTATCTAACACACCATGATGGGAGTGCAAGCACACTCCCCTGCGCTGGTTTATGTATGGGCAGCAATGCAGGACTGCAAAGTCCTCCAGAAACAGGTGTTTAGCCTGTGGGAAGCCAAGACATGAGATTATGTTAGGCCATGGCTCCTTTTCCAATGCCATGAATAGCCCAAGAAATTTTGTTCATGTCATCCTCTCCCTGGACTCATCATGATTGCTTGTAGAGAGGCAGCACAGGATCTCACCACACTTGTTCTCAGGCAAAGTGAGAATCCATTTGCCTTTTTCAGGTCTATCCATTTGCCTTTCTCAGCCATGTTTCCTGCTTCACCTCACTGTGTGTTTTGCTCTGCACAGACTGTGGCAGGGTGTATCCTGTCACCCACTTGTGTGTGCTGTGCTCCAGCTGGTGTCCCTCCAGGATGAACAGGCCATGACACGGTGTAATCTAGACCAGCCTGCTTAAATCAGTCTCAGTCATGTCCCACTGGTGGCCAGTGGCTCTCACATGTTGATGCTTTTCTCGAGGCCCCCTGTGGTCTTAAGAGTTACTCTCATCCAGATCTGCCACCCCTGCTCACACCAAAGAGAAAGCTAGCGAATTTTGGAGGGCACTGCTCAACAGAGCTGGGCTCCTGCCATGCCTAGCTCCAGCCCTGCCCTGTTCACACATCCCTGGCTAGTCACAGTGGCGCCCACACCAGGCAAGGGGTGTTTGCTGTCCAGGGGTGCCCTGCCCAGCCTCTCATTGCTTGCTGGTGCTGCATATAATTCTCTTGTTGCGTGGGAAAAAGCATTAGTCTCAATGTCCTTGGGTGTTTTTTTATAGAACTACTTTAATTTGGACAAAGGAAGTTAATCACCTTTCGCTAAAAATAGGAATGACTACAGTGCAGATCTAGCAGTAATATAGATCTGTGGCAATTTAATTTTAGGGCCCACTCTTGGAAGAACAGCGAAATATTCCAGCTTTCTAAAGGCTGAGATATGTCTAATTGTGATCCATTTAGAGTACATAGTTCAGACATCTAATACACAGCCAAAAGTGAAAGGTACTTCTGAAAGTGTTGGGTGGCAAGCAGACTGCTGCCTATCCCTATGTCCTAGCAGCACCCACAGCCCCCCCAGCCCAGCAATAACTTTCAACATTTTCTGCTACTACACTTCATCTTCTTTGTCCTGGCTTGGTGCCACCACATTCTGCACTTCGACTAGGAGTTTATACCCAGGAAAGGCAGGGCTATTTCAGGGTTAGAGTGTCTGAGCAGGGCTAAGAACTCTCCAGCACCTGTCTCGCTTCTGCCTCTGCTTTTGCAGAGCATGGTGAGCCCAAACAGAAACATTTAAACTCATTATGTTTCCACTGTTGGGCTTATAAAGAGAGAAAAAATGGGACATCCTCTTCAAAGCACTTGAAAAAGCTGCAGATGGAAAGTTCTATAGAAGAGCAGAGAAATGGAATAATGCTTTCTAACTAGCTCTTTGCTGACAGAGATGTAAAATTGCTGGATTCTAATTTGAAATGATAAGTTGAAAACATGAATTTTTTTTCTAGGCAAGATTTTTTTAGACTGTCAAATTACAATACCCAGAATTAAATTTTATAATATTCAAAAATTATGAGCATAACAAGGTGCACTATGACACAAACATCATACTCGTGTCAACTTAAACTAAAAATCTGCATTTTCAGATCTTTTTCTCTGCATGTATCTACAAACTGAGCAGTGACCCAGCAGCTGTGCCATGTGTCAGTGATGTGGAACAGATTCTGCCCCTCACACCTGACTCAGAAGAAAATTGGGAGGTCAAGTAGACTCACCTCTGGGAGTCTGGCATCCAAGATGTTCTGACACCCCAGAATTAGATAGGAAAGCAAGTGCAAATTAGGAGAAAAGCAAGAAAAAAAAGGTTTTCCAGCTCTCTTGTGTGTTTGCTCCGGAAAAAGCACATTTAGGTTGCTCTGTCAACAGTCAGGCACATGCATTGTGTAAGGTTGAGTGGACCTCGTGGGTTACTGAGCTGTCACCAAGTATGGACAGAAATTTGTATTGTGTATAGAAGACAGGCTGCCCAGAGATTTTCCTAAGGGCATGTTTTACAAAGGGTGACAGAAAGGCTGCTCTCTTTCTGTGTTGAGATGATCTGCAACATGAAGAAACTCCTGCTCTGCATAGCTAGAGGCTCAAGAGGGTTGTAAAGGTCAGAACAATCTAACGTGAATCTTATATTATCTTGTTATATTTCAGAGTAGCTGTTTGTGACAGAAGATTGTGATAAAATCAGCATATCTGCTGTGGTGTGGTGCAGACAGGGTAAGCAGGAGGTACTCATCCTCCTTGGACAAAGCTGGTCTTTAGCCTTCAGTGGCAGTTTTGGCAGAGACAGCACCATTTAGCATCTTTAGAAATAACACCACCGTTGCCTTTTTAAACTTTCTGACTTGTGTGATTGCTACTCAGTTGGGGACTGAAACAGCCACAGCCACAAGAAGGTGTCTTTGGTGGGTAGGTCAGCAAAAGCAACCAGGGTAACCAGTGTGGAATGCATGGGATGCCTAAACTCCCTTCAGTTCTGATGTTGCAGCTTCCTGTCTGGACAAATGAAAATAATCTGAGCCCAGAAGGGTATCAGATGTGTTAGCTCTGATTAAAACTATTACCTCTCATTGTAAATTTTGCCTCTCTAGATAAGGCAGGGGGACAGCAACTGGCAATACGACAGTTCCCTTAGAAGAGCCTGCAAAGTCTCCCCTGAGTGTGTTTCATCTCATGTCTCTTGAGAGTGGGATAAACCTGTTTCTTGGATTTAAAGCAAAACTGACAGTTATCCATTATTCCATCTAGCAAAGAATAAGGAATACTAACCTAATCTTGAAGCAGAGGCTAATGGCATTTCTCTTCCAAACCAAATGGTGCCTTTCCATAACTGTATTGACAGCTGTAACAATCTCTGTAGTCAAGGCTGGATTCATTTGTTAGCAACAATTAATGGAATCATATTGCAGAACTATCAAAATCAGGAATTGCTACTTTAAATTGAACCTCTCTTGAATTTTGCTGGGTGGTACCTTTCTTAATCTCTTGTTCCAAGTGAAAGGTGAAAAGTCTTTTTTTAAACTTCACTTTATTACTAAAAATAAAACTAGCACATATGAACTTTGAAGTATATGTAATTGAGTCTCATGTGATCAGAGGATCCAGTGTTGACAGGGACTCTCTTACTTTACATAAGCTAAATGATGATGTTCTCAGCAAGGGCTAGTGGAGAGCATGATATTGTTTGCAAACAGCATGAATCTGCTTTTGATTTGTAACATTGGTGGATCACCCCTAAAAAACAGACAGAGCTAATTTTAGGTTAGTATTTGTAATAAATCAGTTTAGTCTGTCAGCACATTACAGTAAAATTTAATGTTAAGGATTCCACTGAATTTCATGACAAATCCTAATACAGAAGCTGGAAACCTTGGGTTCCTAAGGTGGAAACTGTGTTTAGCTTTAACACTACATGCTATTTAAAGACTTATTAAAACATTTTCCAGAGCTGCACTGGCCTGAGATATTGCCTGGGAGCGAGCCTGCAGCTGTTTGCTCGCAGCACACACAGGAACTGTGTTTCTTTTTGTGGGGCAAGTTGTCGCCTTTTTGTTTCACAGTGGTTGTGTTTTGCTGAATGCAAATAAATAAATCACGTTTGTGTGACATGGGCTGCCCTTTGGTCCCGAGCACAGCCCACGTTCTCTGGGAGCAGTCAGGGCCCCGTGTCCGGAGCTGCTGCTCACTGCAGGGCACCAGCACTGCTGGAAGCTGCCCGGCAGTGCTGCCCTGCCTGCGCTCTCCTGTCCCAGCACCAGCAGCAGAGTGGGGCTGTAAGAGCTGCAGCGCCTGCCCGCAGCCCCCACTGCAGCCACCCTGCGCTCCTTCAGCTGCACACGCCAGCCTGGCCAAACCCAGCCCCAGGACGCAGGTGAAGAGCAGCACAGCTGCTGTTTTGCCCAACATTCCCATGGAGCCAGGGAGGTTTTCTAGTACCATTGCAGAAGTGGTTTTTTGCTCCTCTCTCTCCATTGCCATAAAAGGAGGAGAAGAGCACTTTTCTACTTCCCAGAAAAACTGTGGCTAAAAACAAATGAAGGATTTTTGAGTCACTTAGGAACAACGATGGGTATCAGATAGCATAAAGCAGAGATCAGTCTACTTGTCTTCTGCATTCTCTGTCAATTGGTTCATTGCTTTCAGACTTTTTCAAACTGGTTTAATGAACTAAGACTTCCACAATCCTAGTAATTACAGTACATACAAAGTTTTCATCAAAACCTTTTCAAACCAAAAATTATTTATAATGGAGACCTTTTTCTTCTCCAAATCATCCAAAGATAATTTCTTGGACAAATCTCATGGCTTCTGCTTTCTTTTGGAAGTTGTTGGCAAGGAAGCGCCTTTAAACACAAACTATCTGAAACAACATTACCATCTAGTGGAGAATATGATCCAGCACTGATGTGAATTCCTTAATGCAAAATATACACTGTGTGACTGTTGCACAAATGCTGAATCAGAAAGTAAATTAAATATTCATTTTGAAAATCAATGCATGAATTTAGTTGACTGGTTTAACAGAGGAGTCCTACAGTAGATCACAAATATTAAAAATGCAGGAAATCAGTATAAGAATCTCTAGACTAGTTTTAATTCCCAAAGAATTTCAGAAGAAAACTTTGATATTCATTTTGACAAAGCAGCAAAATCTTTGTCTGGAAAAGAGGTAACAAAATGCAATTACACTATATAAATGATGTAAAAATTAGAGCCTGAACTTAATTGATACAAATCAAACCTGAACTCTCATCTTTCAGGTTGGTGAAAATGGGAATCCTGAGGCCTTCCTACACTTTCTCTCTGATGCTCCGTTTGTTTCTTGGGTTTCTCTACCATGTCCCACCAGTTGCTTCCCCTGCACAAGCTTTGGCAAAACAGCCAGCATTCAGAGGGGCCCTCCACCATGAGGCACAGCTCCAGGAGCATGCAGGACACACAACAACCCTGTTAAATCAGTCTGGTCTCATCTGTGTCATCCGTGACCTACCATGCTTCTTTCCTCATTCCCACATTACTTCAGCATTGTAGCTGAAACCAGTTTGCAGTTCTAGACTTGGCTAGCTTGTCAGTCCTCTGTGGCCAAAAACCCTCTGATTTAGGCAAAAGTTAGCTTAGGAAAACACACCATCCTCTGGGACCACTAACTTTACACAGTGCTCAAATGCCAACGTAGGGAGTTTGACAGAAAAATCAACGTAAATGAGCACTTTTAAATCCACCCATGATGAGGGCCACATTTTCACTTGTAGAAGGTTGCCTAGAGCAACACACACAGGTGTGAAAAGCCATACTAAGAACTTGGTTCAGCTCCTCTACTCTCCCTGCTGCTCTGTACAAGCCTCAGGATCACTCAGAAAAGCTGCACCTCGTGTGGGTTGCTGTCTGGAGGAGACGGAAGCGCTCTGTGCAGCACAGCCACAGAGGTTGCCCAACAATGAATAACAGTGTTACAGCACCTCCTTCGCTTGGGGTCACAGTAGCTGCTTTGCCTGGGAGATTACAAGCTTAGGTCTTAAACTCCAAGGGTAATAAACACATTAAAAAATAACCCAGCAAAACAGAGCCCCTCCCCCAGAGGCAGTTCGTTATCTCAAGTAGGAATGATAAGGGTGTCATCCTGTTCCTGTTAGAATTGATGATCAAATTCCTCACTGGGGATAAATTTGGGTTCTTTAATATCAGGCATTACAAGGAAAGTAAAATGAGACAATAAAATACCTGCCAAAAGTTTTCGGAGTTTTCTTTTTAAAATCAAATTTCTTCCCTTCTGATTAGATGCAGCAGGTTAATATTTCACAATGTTGGTGTTTCTTCACCTACATTGACAGAACATGCCAGATCTGAGAGACAGAAAGTCCTTAAAACTTGTAATTAAGAAGACCATTACAATCTACCCAGGGTGAACCTATACTGTAATCAGCCTGATTTTTGTGATGCGCTTGGGTATGAGAGCTGTTTAATTTTTAGACCTCCTCCAGTAACAGCAATGGCTACATAACCAGGCTAATTGCTTGAAGCTTTACAATCCTTTTGCAATAGACTGTTGGACAGAGCTGGAAAGCTTTCATTACAGGCAGAAAATTGGAAAAATGGCCAAACAAATTAAGGCAAGGGAATGAGCTTTCCTTGTGGAATATGCAGTACATATTTTCACAATTCCATCTAACCTCCAGTGAGACTCATAACAGCTTTTTTTTTCTTCCAAATTAGGCCAGTTTGGTATCCAGTGAAAACATAAGACTGAATGTCCAGGGGCTTGGTAAACTAACACAGCTGACAATTCGTGAATTGCTTGCTTTTAAATGTTGCTCCTACCTTTAAAAAATACAACCACAATGTGGTCTCCGACCAGTGCCTTGCCCACCTATATAGCAGTGGGGACTGGAAACAGGGGAAGCTGGGTGGTCATGATGTGCATAATTCCAGACTAGAAACTTGCGTGAATCTTGCAAACCTCCACAGGGGAAAAAGAAATGCAGGTATAGAAGATTTTTTGCACATATGATGCTTCAGAAGATACAAGCTTAGGAAGATTTCTGACTGGTCTTGATTCTTACAATGGTATGGTGCCCTATGGAAACAAAATGTTTTAATGCAGTGGAAATTACATAATTGGGAATGAACAATCTATGCCATAGCTACAGAATAAATCTTGAGATAATGGGAAATGACTGAAAAGGCCTTAGAAACCATGGCCATTGCCAGCAAATTTAACGAGTCCCCAGTGGATGCTGGAACAAGAACGTAATCTACAAACATAGAAATGAAGGACTAACCAGGGGCATGCAGAAGACCACCAATGGAGCATCACAGAGTTTCTGTGCCTGTTTTCCAATAGTTATGAAAAATGGAAGGTGGTACAGAAGGCCACAACATAAATGGACAGGAGCTGGCAAAATGCTTCACATTCCCTGCATACTCATTGTACTTTAGTGAAGAGAAGTCTTGAAGCTGACCTGAAAACACTCAAAGTATGTCAACGTGGAAAGGTGTAGGCTGACACGAGTGAGCTCTTCCTATACTCCCAAGCTTGCTGGGCACAGGCTAACTCCAAACTGGGAATCATGTAACTGCCTGAGTTTGGGACTGCACTGAACTCAAATGAACAAACTTGGTTACAAAGCAGAGTAATAAGGTGTGGGTTCTGGGTAAAATTAAGTACCACTTTTGAAAGGCTCAGTATAGCTCAGATCACAGACGGCTTTTTATAAATCTGTCTCTTGGGAATTGTGGAGACGTGTCTTGAGAAATAGCCAAGGATCAGGAATGGAAGGGAGGAGCGAAATTTCAAACCATTCATCAGGAACGGTACATGGCCTACTTTACATCCTTCTTTCCCGACTGAAAAAGCAAGATACTGACATGCATAAAAGCTTCCAGACTGCCCATGCCCTTAGTTTCCTTAGTGAAGAGGGCTGGCAGTGCCAACAACTTCTGGGCAGAACCATGCTTGGTAATGACGGAAATCTGGGAGAGGAAACATAAAATCTTTAAAGAACTCCATTCCAATGTTGATCTGCCAAAACAAAAATACCCACAAAACCAAAAACAAACAAGCAAACAAACAACTAACACCACCAAAAAACAAACAAACAAAACCCCCCAAAACCAAACCAACAAACTACCCGCCCCCCAAAACAAACACACAAACAAACCAAAAAAACCAAAAAAATCTGTTTGCTGTGCAGGGTTTTCAGTATTTTTCTCTTGTTTGATCTCTTCTAGATCAAACTGTCATGGAAAGTGGAGGTCATCATCTCTTGACACTTGCTGGATCATATGCTGCTGGTTTTCCGGAAGAGACGCTTCACCAAAATGCACAGGATTGGAGTCAGTTTAGAGCGGATGACTCTCACGGATCTCACAGTTGAAGACAGTAGCTCAGTCCCCAGTGATTTAAGTTTTTCCTCTTGATTGTTTGGCTCATCAGGACATGGCAGTGAAGTGACAGACAACAGAGCTTGCAGATGTTTGGCTCATGTCTGTGTTTGTGCGCATGTCCCACCTTTATGTTACAAGACAGTAATATTCTGCAGGTGGGAGCAGAATACAGAAGAGGGAAAGTATACTACAACCTTCTGAGAGAATTTTTCATCAGTGCAGTAACTAAAAATCCCTGAAATTTGTAGCCCACAGCAGTGAGCTGTTGCATGTTTTTTGCTGGGATCTCTGTGGAGGTCACAGAAAGGGTTAGGGTAAATCCCTGCTGTCAGCTCTTTGCTTCTGAAACTCTCATTTCCTCCTTCTCTCACATACACTTATGTTCCTTTAATCATAGAACTTCCTAATTCTTTTTTAAGCAAAAGCTGACAATGGAAGTTTTTATCTTTTGTTGAAGCATGAAATTTTTCAAAAGGGGAAACAATAACTTACTGTACTTGCAATTCAAACTCAGCAAATAGTAATTAGCCGAGATCCACTCAAGTATCAAATATCTGTTCCTTAATTTGTTCACAATTTTAAGGAACTGTTGCTTCAATTTGTACCTATCTAGTCACGTCTTTTAAACATCAGCTCCAGTTAAAGTGGTATTTTTTGGAATTGAGATGCTGGAACAAATTATGAAACAATCTGAAATTATGCCTTTTTTTCTTTGTTTTAAACAAATGCTAATAATTTCGGATGCCTAAAGATGTTCTGAGGATAGGAGATGCTGTTCATGCCTGCTTGTTTTAGGCTAAAACTGACTTATTTTTCCTACCCCATATGGAACTTGGCATCTACCAAAGTATGGTAATGGCTTACTATAGCATCTTTCACACCAGCCAGCATATCGGAACCAGCATGCAGTAACACTGAAGTCAGCAGTTATATATGACTCCATCACTCTATCCCATTAAATCCTGCAGGAGTCAACTGAGGCACCTGGAGTTTCTGCAGCTACAATTTCTGTTCAGGCAGGGTAAAACACCTATATATGTTCTGTCTCGCCATCCTTTTTCTTGTTTTCCTGCAAAGTTACTGCACTAAAGCAATCTTCCTAGTCCGTTGATGTAGTTTAAGAGTTTAATGTGAAACAATGAAGTTGGGGTCAGAAACATGACAGTCAAACAATAAACCCTAAGTCTGTGAGCAAATAACTTTCTTGTTAAACCTAAGGTAAGGTGACGGGTGTCACCAAAAAACAGTTCCAGCAAAGTTATATATTCAAAGTGTCTGCAGCTGAACTTGCTACTTAAATTGTAATTTGATTGATGTTTCTAGGCACTATGGAACCTTGTTCTCAGCATGATGAATATGTCAGTGCATCCCACAGATACGCCAGAAGCTCTTGGAAGATATAGAAGGTATTTTTGTATTAACAAGTCTTCCTTTATTTTCTATTCTCGCAGGAAGCAAACTTTTCTCACCAAATGACTGGAGTATGTTAGGTCATCAAGGTCTTGACTTTCTTCACTGTTTGAAAAGAATGGCACATTTTCTTCATCAGTGAAACCTTGCTGACAATGAAGCCTGCATTTATAACTCCATCAGGAACTGCAAAATAGCCTGAAGGTTTTCTGGGGCTTATACCAATTATTTCACTATGTTCAGATTTGTATTGCTTCTCAGTTCAATGGATATTTGCACTCACACCTCTTTATGGTATGTCAGACATCCTACTGCAGGTCTTGAAAATATCATGGCTTTATCCTGTCTGGCCCTCCATATCTTCTTAACAGTCCATCTCTTTCCATTTTTAATAAGCATCTTGGTTTTTCCTTCTCTCAAAATGAGCATAATGTCTATTAGCAACTTGCTGGACACATTTACTATAGAATGCACATCAAAGGCTTTAGAATTTTTCCATACTTACATACTAATTACATTGCTATTTTGCCATTTGCAAGGTTCACTGCTTCTCTGCATCTGCCTGTTACCTCAGTCTCTAACCACTGAAACCACCACTTAAGATTCCTTAGCAAAAAATACCAGAGACAATTGGTCTATCAGGCCATTAAATACTAAACAACAACTGCATTTCAGGTTTTGTTTGTTTTGCAATTAGATTTTTTGTGATATGCCCTGAGAGAAAACTGCAAATAATGAGCTGGGAAGACACACATGTACCACTAATCCCACCAAGAATCCATGGCTTCATGAGCTCAAAGTCCCAGCCAGCAGCTGTCTTGATGCTACTCAGCTCATCTTAACTAGTACAAGGAAGAAATGCTCTTTAAGTCAACCATTGCCTTGGCAATTTAAAATCTTTGACATTACAAGAAATGTCACTATCTACAGAGCCAAAAACATTGTAAGCATCAAATGTTGGAAACATGGAAAAAAGAGACTTTATATAGGAGTATTATTAATATTCATTCATCCTGTAACAGCTTATGAAAAAAAACCTGAGAAAACTGAACTTGAAACTTCTTAATGCTAGTTAAACAGTCAGCCCCTGCTCCTCCTCTTCCCTCCCCTGCTTAAAAAAAACCAGGACAACAGGATGAACCAAAGTGTAGCAAGACTTTTTTCCTGAGGACCATCTTGATTAGAATGACTTGCATGTAACTACTGAGAAATGGAAACTCACTGCCTCACTAGTAACAGAGGAACAGACAAATACAAAAGGTAATTATCATAGTCTGCTTATAGCTAGAAAATGAACTATTTCTATCTCCTTTGCAGACAAGCATTCTAGTGAAATGTTAACAAAAGGAAAGGTATTACAGAAGAGTGCTAGAGAGTGATAGAAGTAGGCACCTGGTTGAACCTAGGATCAATGGTTGTTGTGATAACATTTCTGGCAGTTGTTTTATAACTAATCAAAAGAAATGTCATGAAATTTTCCTGAAATCTCTTTGGTTCTGAAATTATGCATGAGAAAAGTCAGGGATGGGGAGCTAGTACAAGCTTCTCCAGAACCCCTGTTTTAATCATCTCTGTTCTCTCTGCAAGAGGAGTTTCATCAACTTTCAGCATCTATAGCCCCAATGCTTTTCTAGCACCATGAAAATATATGATACAATTGGACAGAAGGAAAAATGCATTCATACAAAAGAATTACTAGAGTCTTGTACATAATGAAGTCCTTATTGATTTGCTTTGGGTTATGCTGAAAAGGCCTACTTTGAGGCACAGAATTCTTGCAGCCTCAGGTTTGTCTAGATGAAAGGAACATTTTCTGGCAGCTGCATGAGCAAATAAGTACCTAGTGATCCACCCTAATTTAGGTTATGTAAAACTTAGTGGGTGTAAGCCACATAGGTGCCTTCCGAAGGCAATGCCTGGATTGCACTCCTGGTAATTGGCGTGGCTGCCAGTGCTCTTCTCCCGCCCACACACCTGTTCTAGTAAAGGTCTGTTGAAGAAAAATTACTTCACATCACGGGGTGCAACACCATATAAATGCTGTGCAATCATCTAAGGTGCCTCAAGTAACCATGGCATTTATCCAGTTGAAGTCAAAATGTATTCATTTCAGGCACTTTTTTTGGTGTCATCAGCACCAAAATTGTGTTTGCAAATGGTGCACTGCTTGGGGAAAAGAATGTGAATATAGAATTTTGAAATAGATGGGAGACTAGTAAGGGCCATGTTACACAGAGAAACCACTGTGCTGGAGGTGCCTGAGCAGACTCTAAGAGAACAGGCTGGCTTGTTCAGGGCAGTGGCATGCACAGACACCTAAACAAGCCCTGACCAGCCCAGCCCTGGAATCAGCAGCAGTGTAGATGTGAAACCTGAGCTATGTGTTGGGGAGCAGCAAGGGCAGGGCTGCTCTGAAGGGGACAGTGAGCCAGCAGCTGAGGGTGACAGGCAGGCAAAGGGGACAGCTTACTGACAAGGGACATGTCCCACAATACCCAAAAAAACAAGCAAGGCAGGTCAACAGTTCAGGTCACCAGACGAGGCTGAGCTCAAGCAGGAAAGCCAGGCCCATAGGTCAAGATCAACAAGGGCAAGGGTGCATGGCCAGATGCAGTTGTGGCTGCAATATAGCTCAGGCAAGGACCAGGCACAAGAGACTCAGTTTAAATGCATCTCCTAAAAGATGGTGGCAGGGTGGGAAGCACCTGGTTTCTTCCAGCTTTCTGTTGAATGGTTGCAAGGCCAGCAGGCACTGAGGCGCAAAGCTGCTGGAGGCCTGAAGTGCCTCTAAGCCAGATGTCTGCACTAATTAAGCAGCCAAATCTCCAGGAGAGAGAGGAATGCATTGAGGGCACTGATAGTGTCCCACCTGACTTGGCTAAGAAATGCTGTGCTCTGCCATTTTGACATACCAGGCTGTTTTATTACAGTAGAATTGCAGCAGGTAATGTAGTGAGCTTGAAGTAAAAAAAAATGGATTCAGCTCCTTGCTCCACTGAACGGTGAAGCAAGATCCCTAAGGAGAAAAAGCAACAGCTATGTTGTCTTCTTTGCCATGCGCAGACTACTGTCTTTCATTCAGACCCCTACTAGCTGCAGTTTCGTAACTTAGTCCTAAATAATGCAATTCTTATCATATTATGTTTGAAAAAAATCCCAAGAATATTGATTGACTGCTATACTACAGTCCTTGCTGCTCAGGATTGCTTGCAGTGCTTCCACTCCAGCATGTCAAGGAAGAGCTGGTGCATGCTGGGTACCTGCAGTGGAGGTACCTGGTAAGGACACAACATGTTTTAGTGGGACTAAGAGTTCCCGTTGGGAGGGAGGAATTGCTGCCAGTAAACGACAAGGTTCCAGTGGCTGCATTTCCCATTTTACATTTCAGCAAAGCATTGCCTGACATACCAAGTACACATTACAGACCTTCTGGAACAATCTTTCAGAAAACCAGTAAGACAGTCTGACACGACTTAGAAGATCTGGATTGCACTGGATGTCAGCAACCAGTGAGAAATTGAAATATTTGGTGCAAGTCAGTGCACTTTCTTGTGACTCAATTCTCATTCTCAGCAAGGGAATTTGTACCTTTATGAAAGTGCTTTGATCTTCCCACGACAGGCACTGTATCATTTCTCAGATTCTTTATTAAGTAATGATCTCTGGAAATAGACAACAGGGCAAAATATAGAAGTACATCAAACACCCAAAAGCACAGGGAGTGCCAGGTACCTACCATAAACTCTTATTCACACTGGGTGGAAGAAAACCAAACTAGAACTGGGTGACCACAACACCCCACAGCAGGTTCTTCATCCATGCATCACTGTTCACTGCAAAGTTTTCAGAGATCCTGCCTTTTTCTTTGTGGTACATGCCAACATTAGTTCTTTCCACATTTCAGGCTCACCCCTTTCTGGACTACTGCATCTGTGTAACTCCCTAGCATGCTGCACCCCTTGCTGCCTTTGCTATGCATCTTTGGAAGTCTAGGTTGCACATTCCAATGAACTCCTTCCTTCCTTCTGCATGGGTTTTTTTGTTTGTAGTTTTGGTTTTTTTTCTTCAAAGATTAAGCACCACCACCGGGGATTCACTGTAGAAGTGATATGGAGAAAATGTTGATTATTTCAACTTCAATTTTCCAGGAGTGGTTCATCTGCTATTTTAAAAAAAATATTCTCTGAATCAGAAATTACTGTTCATATATGGAAGACAGTATGTGATGACAATTTCTGGTACTCAGAAAATAGATCTAATTTTACACATTCTTAAGGATGCTCAGCAACAGCATAGTTGGAGTATCAAGTATCTGGGAATAGCTCAGGGCTCTATTACTTCCTTCTCATGGTGCTGGAGGGAAAAGCCCTGGGCTTTTACAAAGCTGGGAACTTGGTAAGTGCTTTTACTTCCCTCCAACTTCTAGTCCAAAGCCTTTTACTGAGAATTTGTGTAATTCCATTACTAAGTGCACTTAGATGAGAACTGGAGTCACTGTTCTCAGAAAGCATGACTGGTAAATAGGTAACAAGCAACTTTACTCTTTTCTAACTACATAGAAGCAGCTGTTTCATTGTACCAGGGCACTGAATGGAAATTAACAAACACTGTAGATGGTACTGTGCTTTCAGGGGAAGTCTCATCTTACACAGTTCTGAAATGGCACTCCACCGTGGTTTTGATTTTCAATGTCAAAAAATGTAACAACATAGATGTAGGCATAGATCATTATTATTTTTATTGCTCTTGTTAAAAAGTCAGTGTATGAACTATGGTACTATGCTGTAAAAATACAACATTAGTGAGTGCTCGAACAGTATGAGGTCCATTATGACAAGATTTTAAACATGAAGCATAAGCTTCACTATGGATTTCCAAATGAAAAAAACAAGCTTAAGAGGTAAACAGATTAATAATAACTGATGTATGTGGAATTTCAATACCAAGTGAATACAAAGTGGACTTGCAAGAACCAAACATTTAAAAATCACATCCTGGGTGAATCTCCATTATAACAAAACACCAGTGCCTATTAACTCTGTGCTTGGGGACTGAACAAAACTATACACTATTCCTAATTCTGAAGCAAACCCCCAAAACTGTGCATCCATGGGTATTATTGCACAGTGTTGCTTTAACTGGCTTGCAAACTACTTCTACATTATGAAAAGTGAGATTTACTTTTTTATATATGTAATCTTACTTGAAAGATGCATTGCAAAAAGAATGGTGTCCTACTTAGAACTGCTATACCCTTTATAAAACAGTTTAAGCATATCTGGCACACCATGAAGCTCTTCAAATGACTCCATTTCTTCAGAAAAAGTCTTAAGATTTTCAGAGGATGGGAGAGAACAGTGTACCAAATAAAGGGAAAAAAATGACAGTGGACATTAGTTTCCCAGCAAGAAGATGTCTTACATCACACAGCAGATCAGAAATAAATAAGATGAAACTTGAGGAGTCTGAATATAAATCCTTGAATGATGCTGCAAGAGTCACAGGCTTCACCAAATTAATGTCAGTATATTTTGTTAAGAATAATGCAGTTACTATATACAGTATGTTTATCAGATAATGCCAATTAACAATACACTAAATTAATGGTCATTAAACAAGAAATATACTAAACCAACATACTTTAAAAAAAAAGGAAGACAACCCCCCAGTTATGCATAGTTACATATGATAACGTCCAGCTCCCTGGAGTCCAATGGATTGACACCTTCAAGCATCAGAAAGCCTTTTTCTGAAGCGTAAACAATAATTAACAGAACCCAACCAAGCTGAAGGGCAATTACACTGTTAAAAATCTCAAGTCCAATCACAAAACACACTGTAAATGTTACCACTGCATAGCTGCAATGGGGCAGTCATCCAAAGGTTTTACACTGACATATTTCTTCAAAAGACCTTCTAAAGGATGTGCTATTTAACATGGTGGGGATGTAGACACAAACAAAAAGTGTGACAAACCCAAAGCACTTAGGTTTAGAAGCACTTACTGAGGAATCCAAACCGTATTTACAGTATTGTATATGACTGCACACACTAGTAAGTTTCTCCTGTTTACTATTTCTTATGTGGCATCTTACTCTTCATAGTATTTCTACATACTAAGAAGAGAAGAGTCTTTTCCCCAAGGAACCAGCTTCTCTGATATGGGAAGCCACCATGCCTGTATCTTGCTTTGCTGCAGTAAGGCATGTACAGTGAACATGACAGTGTCAAATCCCCATGGGTCATGATAAAATGACTCAGTTCTTCCCTTTGTTTCTTGCTCAGCTTCTCTGCTCCGTTACAGCTGTGCATGTCAGTCAGCATCCATGTGTTCTTGCCTAGTACGCAGAGGCTTCCCATCTGTATCACCTATCTTTTTTTGCATTTCTTCCACAGTTTTCAGCAGAGCTGCTCGCTCCTGCTCAAGAGTGAGAATGGACTGCTTCAGTTTGGCTTCATTGGTCAATAAAAGCTCTACCGTAGCTTCAAGGTTTTGGATTTTTCCATTAGCCACCTTTCGAAGTAAAAAGATAGGAGGGGAGAAAGGATGGGAAGGGTAAAAAAAGTAAGTTCATTAATGACTGAAACCATCTTTAAGCTATTTTTTGAGATACTCAGATACATGTAAAATACTTTGGAAATTATGAAAAACTAAAACAGAATATGACACGAAGCAATGAAATCAGAAAGTTACCAAGTCTGCATATTTTATACCACAGCACCAGAGGTTAAGATAAGCTTCTGTATGGGTCAGTTGGGAGATATTTTTGGCCAGCCACACTTGCCGCTTTGCAAAGCAAAGACAACTCAATGTGTTAGCTGCATCCTCATTTCATCTCAACATTGAGTCCAACGAATGCCAGAAAGCAAAGGAGAAGAAGGGGATTTAGAGCAATATGCAAATGGAAAACACATTGTGAAAAATGTCAAAAATTCTCCCTCAAAAGGCTGCACGTAGTGACATTCTACTTCATGGCGAAACAAAGTATTAGATTGTTCAAAATTATCATGCGAGTCCTGGAACTGAGGTACTTTGACAACATCTGATTTCTGTTTGGAATTTTCAGCACTGGATAATATTTGCAGACACGAGTACTGAGTGGTCTTGGCTTTCAGCGAAGTATTTGCCTTTCTGATGAGCTCACTGCACATCATGTAATGATGATGGGTTAAAAAGTTCAGCCTTTGGGGGCAAAATATTGACAAACAATATTGACCGACATTTTCTGGTGATGCATTTTCCTCCTATCAGCAATGAGTCATCCTCCACCATAAGAAACAAATTAGAATGTTAATCAAATATGAAATATAAATTGTACCTGCAGTTCTTCCAGGAGATCAAAATTTTGTTTGCGCAAGCTACTGTTTGCCTTCTCTAATTTATCCAGTCTCTGATTGTCATTTAAAGAAGAATCTATAAGCTCATCCTGAAGCACATGATATTCAACTTCATAAGCTTGCAACTGTTTGGCAATATCCATTTCAAACACCTGTTGCATATAAAAATATTATTAGGTGCTGTGCAGATCAAAAACATTGCTCTTTCAATGCTTTAAAATCTATTGATCTAGATCTAGACTTAGATATTTAATCAATGCATACAAATACCAGGACTCACTTCTTGGCATTCACATTTCCCACTGTGGAAATGGCAAGACAGGTACTAGAGTGCAATACACTGGCATTGGATCTACTTAAAAACTTTGCTACTGATTTGCTGCCTGACTTCAGCAAAACTACTTACACTAAAGTTTTCAAGGGTGTGGACTCTGTAAGAGTATTCCCCTTTTCAAATTTAATACATCTTAGTTTGGCATAAACCCATCTAGACATACCCGGAATTAGTTGTCACTTCAGAAAAAGTGTGGTCCAAACCCATCTGCCAATGTACAAGTGTAAGGCTAAGTAAAATAAAAGCTTTAAATGAAAACCATCAAACTTTGCTATCTTTATGATTCTAAAGTATTTTTACAGTCTGAAAGAAAATGAAATAATCTATGCTTACACTAACACACTTAACAAAAACATGATGAAATATCAAAATAGATTTCTATTATTGTTAACTACAAATCACTGAAATGAATGCTCAAGTCTTTTATACATGAACATTAAGAAAACCTTTTATTTTAAAAGCAGATTAATAAATTGAGGTGCACAGAGTGAACCAAAGAAAAAACCTTTCTTGAAAAAAAACTATTCTCTTCTCCTTTTTCTAGGTTTCCGCAAGCATCTGCCTTCAAATTATTCATAATTATGACTCCAATCTCCTCTAAAATCAGTGAAGAAAGTAGTAAATTAAAAGGACAAGACAGAACATAGAAGAAACAAAAGTTGATTAAAAAACATATTTGAAAAATAGTCCAAGAAGAGATGTTCCAGGGTTATTCTTTATTTTTAAACCTCTTGTACTTTACTCATTCTGAAAATGAGTCAATTGTCAAATTCTATCTTAAATACCTGTTAAAGCAACAGGAATGATTGCCTATTTTATTTATCTGCTCAGTCTACAAAACTTGAACTGTTGGTTAAAGAAAACATCAGTTTATGAAATTATCTCATAGTTATATAGCAGCAGAAACATATACTGAACATCTAAGCAGAGCAGGCTGAAATAAAATTTTAATTTGAGTTTGATTACACATAGGGAATTTTCTGTGAATATGAGCATCTCTGAAATAGACAGGCTGTTGAAATTTCAGTAAAACAAGCAGTGCAATTTGGCAGGGCAGAAAGTTAGTTCCTCTCATGACCTCTGCCACTTCTAGCCTCTGTGCTCCTGAAGAGGGGGGGAAATCCCTGCTGTCATAACCAGAGTATTAAATCTGAAAGGAGGGAAACATGAGGCAAATAAAAAGTCTGACTTGAAACTTAGCCAACTGAAGGCACATTAAGGCATGTAAACCAAAGGCCATGCTGCAGAAGGATGAGGAGCATGAGGATTAACCCAGGAGCTGTGTATGGACTGTGGGGCTGCTTAAACAACTGCTCTCTTCAAAGTCAGCTCTGATCAAACTGGGGGCACTGCTGTTCCTTCAACTCACTTCTACCTACCCACTTTAAATTTAGAGCAGTCAGAGCTGCTAAACAGAGCATCCCTTCCTCCTTCTGCTGAAAGCACATGCTTTTCAGCAGGTCTCCTAAGCACTGCAAGTCTTTCAGCCTGGCAGGTAACATACAATCCCCTGAGCCCCTTGGGAATTCCTTGCCTTCCTTCCCCTTGCACAGACTTTCTAGTTCTCATCTCCTTCCTTTGATAGTAAGCACTAGGAGCAAGTTTTCTGACGTGAAAAATGTGACGTGAGCGTGTGTCCCCCAGAAGATTTGCTGCCAGGAGGAAGCCCCCTGCCAGCTCTCTGCAGCACCCTGTGCTGCTGCTGCTTTCCTTATCAAGCCACGGGCTTGGATCTCTGGCAAACCCTTGTGGGATTGTCAGCGTCTGCAGTTCTGCACGGTACAGCCCCTATGTTTTGGACCACAAAAGGCCTTCAGAAAAACTGGCTAAAGCCCAATTAAACTGCCGCAGTTTAGATGTCAAGTATAACAACATTTAGGGTTTCTAAACAGGCAAGCCTTCATTGAAACAATTCATAATTTGTTCAGATTCCATGATTATCATGTGGAGTATTCTGCTAGCTTAGCAATATTGCATAATTTTCCTTGTCTGCTGTTTAAAAAAATTGTATCAAGTATTCCCAGTTTTGCTGTCTAGAATCACTACTCCCTGCAAGAGTCGGCACTGCCCCATGTACTCCTGACAGAGTTACAAAGGTTCTGTTGTTACATAACTGGGCCTGCACCATAAAAGCCAGTAGAGACAGAGTCAGTGTAGGGAGGTTTATGATTTCAATAAGTAAGGCCAACATTTGTGAGGCTCTTGCAAGTAAATCTTTGCTTCTCAAATGAGACTTGGAGGGCAAGATTATTTGATGAAAAAAATATTAAACTAATTATCACTAAAGGCTTCATAAAGTGACCATAACCAATGGTTACAATACCATACAAAGCTACTAAGTAATTTTAGCTTACAAGTCATCTGCTTCCAAAAGTTTTCAACATCTTTATAACTACAGGAGAATTCTCAGCTTGAAGTAGTTGCTCAGTTTTTCTCTTGAGAACTTGTTAAAAAGAGCATTCCTTTGTATACCTCTGATGTGTTCAGTTTATTTCATACCTGACTAATGGTCTTTTCCATCTGTACCAAACCCAAGTTGGGGAGAGTGCTTTTAATAAAATCAACAATAGTTTCTAGATTCTCATGCTGCAGAATCAAGGGCTTGTGGCTTCCCAAAAGGCTTAAAGCCACTTTAAATATAGCCTCTGATCCTTGAAGGAAGAGCATATCTGTGAAAACAAGGAAAGAACAGATTATATCAAGCAAGCACATCTTTTGACAAGAATATTAAAACAATAATTTGTCCAAGGATAACAACCTCTCATAGGAGTGACCTGGAGGTTAGATACACTGTGCCAGGCATGTGCTTTTGGCTATGGCTTTAGAAGTTTTATAGGATCAAGATTATTACTGTGAATAGCACACTTGACTAACACAATCACTTACTAATTTGTTTAGTTAGCTTTCACAAAAAAAAAAAAAAAGAGGCAATTCAAGTATAAGCTAAGTCTACAATAAACCAGGTAGCAAGCTTACCAGTGTTGCCACTTCTTGTGCATGTAATAGTATAGTGGGCTGTTTCCATGTTCATAGGAATATGAATTTGAATAGAAATCTAATCCCAATGCCCTTTAAAAACCCTAATACAACAGACAAAACCTACACCTGAAGACACAACTGAAGATCCGAAATTCTGCTCTTCTCTCATCTGGTGGAAAAAGCCACAAAACCAGAATACAACATTGAGCACATGAGGCTAAATGCACGCTTTCCAGTAGCCTCAAGTTTCAGGTGCATGTGTTTATTTTTAGTATGTGTCTCAACCACTCCTGTTAATATGCTAATAACTTTATTAATAAATACCCTGAAATCTTAGTAATACAGCTTAAGTGTAAATAGTGCAGGTAGCCCTGCAATGACAGCACCTGGCATACCAAGCACACTGAAATCACAGTATATAGTGACCTTTCAATGCAATGTCTTTTCCTTTTCCCTTTCCTTTTCCCTTTCCTTTCCTTTCCCCTTTCCTTTTTCCTTTCCTTTCCTTTTTCCTTTCCTTTCCTTTCCTTTCCTTTCCTTTCCTTTCCTTTCCTTTCCTTCCCTTTCCCCTTCCCCTTCCCCTTTCCTCCTATGTATTTACAGAGTAAAGAAGTAGAAGTCTGCAATAAAGGCATCAGACAAGAACCAATCTGTATAAACAGCACTGCCCTGCATTTGACTTTCCTGCTACTATAACTCAGAATCTGCTCCTGGTTTCATTGAGTGACTTGCCTTGCTGCAGACAGAAGCATCTAACCTATGAAACAATACTGATGGAGGTGAAAAAGGAACAGAATATAATGTGGGGTTTCATCATATTTCCTACACATGAATTTATTTTGAAAGGGCTTCTCTCTTGTTCTTTTCCTGCTTTGTATTTGAACCTCTGAATGCAGCCACAACCAATCACATACGAAGTAGGACAGTGACACAAGAAAAAAATAAAGTGATACTTGGGAAAAAAAAAAAAAAAAAGAAAAAAAGAGTAAAGAAAAGAGAGAGAAAAAACCTATCAGGCCGTAAGGGAAACTACTGGCAAAACTACAGGTATATGATGTAGTGTAAGAACCTATGAAAACACTGTCTAACTGCCTTTCTTAGTAAAACCAAACTCTTCCCAAATTTGTATCATAATGGAATTTCTTTCTTGTACTCTTCAGCTTGCAATGTTGAAGCTGTAACTGATTTCACTCTCTCTTCAAGAAAGAAAAGCACAAATAAAAACTAACCATAAATCTCGACTGTATTGCCATTTGTCCCAAAAGGGGTGTAACATTTTTCAGCTCTGTGTTGAGCTGAATGTGAACTCCAGTGGCAGAAATTTTTAAAAAGTGGTAACAGAGCAGGCATCTGCCTCAATTCTCTATTGAAATTTAAAACTATGGGAAAATGATTCATAGGCAAAACTCTACATTAGGACTGGAAATACTGAAGAACAGCTAGGAAACACAAAGTGAAAAAAGCAGAGCAGAGAATTATGTGTTTTTATGATTCAGCACCTGCCCCATAATGACATGCAGATAAACTCAAGGTGACCTAAAAGTTGTTAATGAATGTCTGTATGACTGAGCTGGTAATACACAGCAGAAATCCCTCTCTCAACACAGAAAGTACTTCACAAAGACCTGTTTGTTATCCACTCCCCATGCTTTATATTAAGTGGGCTCCCAGCCAACAACAATACAGTGAAGGTACTGAAATTAATGTCAGCACGACTGGCAGCCTACAGGATTAAAAAAAAAATTAAGTTTTATCTACAATCCTGAAAAAAAATAAACACTGTATTATCAAATTTCCTCTATTAATAAGTAAGCAGGGGTACTAAAGAACACATCTTTCTTAACACTGTACTTTCATCAGTTCTCGCTCAGTAGAACTGTTGAAAGTTTGGACAGATAACTAAAAACTTAAAAGGAGTTTTGCTGTTTGATTCATAGAACAGTCTAACCCACTTCTTTTACATATTGCCTGTAAGATGCCTGCAAAAAGCACACTTTGTGGAAATCCAAAGGAATGGTCTGGAACAATTGTATATGTAAATAGGAGTGGGCTAGCTTCAAATACCAAGGGTTCAGAGATAACATGTTAGAAAATGGCAGTGCAATCTCACAGTCTCAGTAACCTATAAATCAGTTACTTCAGCATCAACATTCTTTCCTCCCAAGGGTTCTAATAAGTGAGCAATGAAAATCTATATATGTATGTTCTGCAAAACTGTGTAAAGACACAGGTCCAAAATAACTGGATCCTAACTTGCCATGCTGCTAATGACAGCTGTTGGCAGAGTGACAGCTCTAGATTTTATGTTTAAAGTTGTGTTTCAGAGTCTTTCCTATGGGTGAGGATGAGATTTTACTTTCTAATGTAAGAGAAAGTCCAACGTTCTCAACCTATGTAGCTCCAGTAAACAGTTTTAAGCAAATTACTAAATACTTTGAAACATTAAAAACTGCAAGTGTTGGTCACATTGAACTTTCTCTCTGAAAAAAATCAGAGGTTTTCAAGAGGCAACAGTTTCTGTCACACACGCTTTTCTCTTCTTCACCTAAAATCAGATGTGTGAAGATCATGTATCTGTGCCTTTCTATTCTAATGCAAAGTCTTTGTTTTCTAAAGCCCTACAATCCTCCAATGACAGCTAAAATACTAATCTGTGTATTAAGGCAGAAATCCAAACATACTGGACACAAAAGGCACTGTTATAACCTCACTGCAGTCAATTGTCCCATTCAAAAATGCTTCTTACCATGTACAACACTATGAAAGATTAAGAATAACTGAAAGATGAAATGATTATAAACTCAGTATATTACATTCACATACAGCATTTCATTTGATTCCTACAGATTATTACTGTCAGCTACATACTTTTTGATGCACATTAACCTGCTTTGAACCCTTCCAGGAAAAAAAAAAAGCTACTTTCCCTGGAGTTTGGATGCTAATCATAGGACATATAGTTCTACTTAGCTATACACTATCCTTTTCACTGTGAATTTTCTAGCATGCCCTTAAACAAACCAGACAGGAATCTTGCTGGTTCTTCTTGAGCTCTATATTCATATTTATGGTAGATAGGACCACATTGTTTTTAAGTCAGGAAAGTGTCAATATTAATATGCTAACAAATAATTTCTTCATTGCATCTCTTAAATGAGACTGACTAAGGAAAATGAAACTAGCTTCTCATCAGAAAAGAACTGGGGAGAAAGCTCCAATCCACCCTGCCCATCATGGGCAATCCAGTACCACATAATGAAACCGAAACACAAACAGCTGAAAAGGAAACAAAGGATCTTCTCAAACAGCAAATATCCATGAAATATATATCCAGAAGACAGCATCAAAGTAAATTCTTAACTGGCATTTAATTAAAAAAGAGAGCTTCTGTAGACTGTAGCCCCAGAAGTGACTTTAGAACCTAACCCCAGATGATTCCAAACATTTTTGGAACTAAAACTGTCAGGATAAGAAACACTGGTTTAAACGTCTTATATTTCTGCAGAGTAAACCCATGATTACTCTGCAAGGGCCACCTCTGCGTGTGTTTTAAAACACAGCCCTCCACTAATTTTCTGCTGACACTGCTGGACACTGTGATAATGGAGTAGATAGATATATTTCTCAGATGATGCCTTTGTTACACCTCTTTGCAGCTTGGAAATAACTAATTGTTGGTGTTGAAGTATCACTGTCATAACACAATGCCTGTCTTCATGGCATCAAATTTTACATCCTCTCCTCAAGTGGTTACTGGGTGGGAAAAGGTAACACTGAGATTGAAAAAAAACATTAGGGACTGTTATTTACTCTCCTCCTCTCTCTTCCAGTTTTAATGAAATACTGCACACTCCATAGGATGACCTCTGTTGTTTTTCTTCCGTTCATAGCAAGCAAAATATTTCTCCTTGGTGTCTGAAACAGGCTGGATAATAATGCTGTTCCGAATAACAAGATTCCAAATACAAGACTTCAGAAAGAACAGAGAGAAGTTATATGAAGAACTACCAAACACTCTGGATACAAATCCGAGGGGAAACTGGGAGGCAAACATGGTGAGAAACCAGGGAGCAGCATAGAGGCTGGGGCCAATCTCATGTTCCTCTAGGTGGTTATAGAGATCTCGATGGTAGTCATGAAGAAGTCGAGACAATTGGTACATCTGGATCTGCGTGGAACAAGAACAACAGACTCAAGACTGACATGTTTTAACACTCATAGTAGCAAAGTCCTTGCTTTGTACTTACCAGAATCAGAGAATGATATTTGTCAATTAATGTTTGGATAAAACTGTGTGAAAACTCAGAAGCCACGTAAAAGATACAGAATGGGTCACCTGTGAGACTACAACAGGCTCATCTGCAGGGTCATTTGAACCTCATACAAGACAACAGAAGCCTTCCTATTTATAGTTTCCATAGTTTCCCCTGAAGTATTTTGATTTGAAAACAGTGCATTTAAGATGATGTATTCTTTTCCTAGATTATCCTTCCCTATTTTTGAGAAATCAGCTTAAATTCAAACTCAGGTTTTGATAATGCTATCCTGTATTGCACTACTATTATTTAACATTAGGATCCTTTACTTAAAAAAATTAAAATCGTACCTGTAAAATTGTCATGTCAGGACGATACTGTTTCCTCAGGCCCATGTCAAACATGAGAAACTTCAGCATTTTGAAAGCATCTTCTTCACTCATATGAAGCAGTAAAACACCTGCTACAAAACTAAGGCCCTGACAATATCCTACTTCCTGGTCCAGAAGAGAATAGGCCTTCAAAATATTGTAGAGCGACAGCTGCCCAGCTCCCAGCTGAGCTGAGAAGTATGGATGTGTTGGAAATGTGCGCCCTGTGAAAACAGCTGAAGTTAGAAACTTAAACCAAAAAATAAACAACAAACCCCCCAAAACCTTGTCATGTTGTCAGATGAAACAGTCTTCCAAAAATGTAGATTCTTTTGAGAAGCAGATTTTGAGCCAACCCACAGGGAGACTGTAAGAAAGTTAAGAATACAAAACAATTGACTCTCACACTGTACCACTGTTTTGTTACAGTCATTGCAAAATTAATTTAGAAACTGTTGGGGGATGGATGTGCACAAATGCCCAGTGGAAGGGAATGAAGAAGAAGGAACCAGGCTCTTCCCAGCAGTGCTCACTGACAGAACATGAGGCAATGGGCACAAACTGAAATCTATCATAAAGAAAAGACTTTTTTTTTTTTTCCTAATTGTAAGGATGGATAGACACTGCCACAGGCTGCCCAAAGAGGTTGTGAAGTCTCCATCTATGGACATAGTCAAAGTCTGAGAAAACGTGATCATAGGCAGCCTAGGCAGACCTTGCTTTGAGCAAGGGGGATTTGGACCAGATGATCTCAAGAGCTCCCTTCCAATCTCAACCACTCTGTGATTCTGTGAACAAAGATATTAAAGACTTAACCTTTACCAATTTTTTTTAATAAAACTTCCAAAGGCAAATTTTTCACTTTTAGGAAAAAAGCCCTCCCCCTATCATACGTCCTCTGTGAAATACCTCAACAGAGAAGAAATCTGAATACCACTTTTGTTCTAGCATTAAGTGGAGCTTGTTTTCTGGTTGCCCACTTGTTAAATACCACCCCACCCTTTAGCTCCTGGAATGCTGCTGTGCTGCCAGATAATATCAGAACTCCTGTTTCAAGACAAAACCCAGGGCCAAGTCCTTCTGCCATCTGGTAGCTGCCCTAGACTGTCACCAGGGACACGGAATTCAGTTCTGAGTAAGTCTCCCTGACCAGGGTATCAGAGTTAAATATTACAGAAGAAGTATTTCTAGCTTTCAAATGAGAAGGAGCTTGCATTCCTTTGCTTGAAGGACAAGTTACTACAGAACAGTCTAAAGGTAGACCTGCACTGCCTCACTCAGGCACCAAAACTTCTTTAATGTAAGTTATGAAAAAGAGTTGCAAGTTCAGCAAGAACAAAAACACAAAGAAGTTCTAAAAAACAGTAAATGGAGGGGAAGAACTGCTAAACTCACAAGCTGATGTGTTTCTGAGTGCTGTGATGTCAACTTAACTAAGAATTTTAGCCTTTATTTTAGAGCAAAGACCTCTGGCCCTGCTGAAAAGAGACTCTACATGAACTGTGATACCTCTAGAGCCCCCGAACAGGCAAGTAAGTGCCTACTACTTTATTTTTTTAAATGTAATAAAACAAAATACAATTTTCTCCTGTGTTCAGCAACCACCCAGTGATGGATGATATTCTATACTGATAGCACTGTGACACATAAACTGGGCCAGCAAAGCAGCTGCTATTCCTTAGCTCTGCATCCACATGCACACTGCTGGTCTCGTTCTCAGGAAGCACTATTTACATCTGAGGATGCATCAATTCAGCTAAGTGCAAGCAATACCATTACAGCTTTGGCTCATACTGTGTTAACAAGACCTATTTAGCCTAATTTGGTAAAGTTTTTTAAGTATTACAACTATATGTTGGGAGAACACACCTTTTTTCTTTTAAGGTGTAAGCGCATGCTTTCAGAGGGATTCTCAAAGATTTGAGAGAAAACGTTTCTGATAGCCTGAAGGAACACAAGTCAGAACTTGCAAATTCCTTCTACCTGTCTATCCAGTTATACTGTCCGTTACCGGGCAGCACAGCTCTATTTCAATGTGAATCACTAGGAAGTCTTCAGCTTCCTAATTTCATTTTAGTTGTGACAGGGCCCAATCCCTCCCTCAGCTAATGGGCTGGCAAATAGCACCCTGGCAAAAACAACACCTTGCATGAAAACCACCATGAAGTTACCAATTTGCCAACACATGCAGTCATTTGTTTCTACAAGAAGAGCACACAGCTAAAATGAGAACATATCTGTGTGCAGAACCAGGCAGAAAATCTGAACAGCTTGCCAAGCCAGTAAACCCCAGGCTATCATGTGAGACAACCAAGCTCAGACTGACTGTGCTCCCTACTGTCCAGGAGTCATCCCAGCACCATCTGTCTGCTGAAGGTGTTCAATTAATTAACCCAGCACAAAACTGTTCACCTCTTACTGAACCACTTCAGTGTCCCACCCTTCGCTGCCAGGGCTATCAACATCAGGGATGCTGGACCAATAGGTATTTGCTAGCAAATAATCTCTGGCTGCATGAAAATGTCTCTCAAACAAAAAAGACTGTTGTCTGGCACTGCTCAGTCCAGGGGAATTCCCAGATCTGGTGTGAAAAATCTGAAGGAAAACAATTTGCACACATTGCCACTGCCTATTCCCAGCTCGCATTAAGATTCCTTGGACTGTTACTTTCCCAGTGCCAAGTGGAAACCAGGAAGGTCTGCCGAGTAGGGGAAAGTGAAGGTGACATCCACCACCACCCTTTCCCACCTCCAGTCATGCCACTTTTCTGCAGAAACACACCTGTTCCTTCACATTCCTATGTGTTTTCTATGCACTGCCTTGGTGTTTTGACTCATTTTACCAAGTGGTGCTAAAAAAGGAGAAAATACTTTCTTTTATCATCTAAAGCTTAGGTCACCACCTAAACTTGCTAAATCTTCTCACAGTTTAGTACCCACTGAAGACAGTCTGTACACTGAGTTTTTAGTAAAATAATAAATGGGTGCTCCCAGACAACTCTGGGTATAGGTGATCCCTCCTAATCAGGCAAGGAAGGGGGTAGAGTCATTTGCAGAGAAAAATGGTTAAATACTGTTTGAGTAGTTATACTCAGCAGAATTATAATGGGACAGTTCTGTACTACGGCTTTACAGAAAAGATGTAAGAGAAAATAATGCAATGGGTATTAATCATTCAGATCAGTCAGCTTTTCCCATAGCTTTTTATCGTTCTTTCACATGGTATTTGGCTACTTGCAGCACAAAACTTCATTTGATGGCGATTTTCATTGCAAATTCATTTAATCAAACATAGTGAAAATGAACTTCTTAAATTGCCCCCCACAGAGCTCCTCAGAACCAAACTGCAAACAGTTTTATGCTCTGGAAGATACTGATCTTTTGCCTTTATTAGGGAAGAGCATAATGAATACTGAGTTCAGTGTGGGATTATCCCACACACAAGGGCTGCGATCCTCTTGGAAAAATATCAGCTCCTGGTTTCTGACACCAGATTAAAAGCAGTTCTTATCAACAACCTATTATTAAATGGTGAAAGGCTTTTTGGTGTTACCTTCTTCAATTATCTTGCAGAGATCACGAACCCCTTGTTTTAATTTCTGGCCACTACTGTACTTACCTAGGTCAATAAGAATTGCATGCTGTTGAGAAGTTAATTGTTTTAGGAGCTCTTTATAAGGTGTGTCCTTTGGTTGTTGTTTACTTGGAAACTGATGTTTAAGATGGTATTGCTCTGCTAGAAACTTCCATATCTCCCCACGGTGGTGACGTGGTACTCCTGAGCAGAGAAAGCAATTAAACCAGTAATTTGTACTCCTACTGAGGGTTCTGCTACAGTTGAGTGAACAGGATTGAGGAACTGAAGATCCCTATCTGCTAGATAGGCAGGCAGATCCCTATTTGCTACCTCTAGTGGACCACAGAAGTAGATGAAACTACAGTGCTTACACTTCCTCAACCAATAAAAGACATCAGCACCTTAAGAAGAGAGATTTAAGGCAAAAAGAAACCCTATGGGCTGCCTAAGGTTAACATGCCCAGACTGAGAACCACTAGAAGAGGCATCAAGAATTGCAATACTTGTCTCTGAAAAGTTATATGCTTATCTCCCATTTTTCCATGTAAAGTACACAAAAAAGCACTGCAACAGAACTAATTCACACTTTTCACTAATACAGCACTGATTCTATTGCTAGGAGTACATTTCAGGAAGGTGGGATGCACACGTATCAAAAATATAAAGAGGTACAAATGAGATGTGATCTAGAGGCTACCACATAAGGCAGATAATCAGATTGCAAGTATTGTACTTCCAGTTTTGCTATTGGCTTGCTCAATGACTGGTGCACATAAAAATGTTTTAAATCTTAAATTTATTTCTCTTAAAAAAGATATGATGCTACTTAACTATTTCACATAGGTCATGATAGCCTTCATTTTTAAACTGTGTGTAAAGCTCAGAGTATAATGAATTCAGCACTAGACTGGCACTCACTATTAAATCATCTCCACAATAAATCAATCCATTTTCCCTTGGGAAAGTATTCTGTCTAATCCATGATGCACTGGTACCAGATATTATACTTTAAAGTAACTTATGGCTTGACGTCTATAGGACTGATTTTTCTTTTCGTATACATATAATATATGGAGAAATCAAAACTTACTCAAGCATACAACTTACATAGAAAGATAACAAAACATATTATGATTTGATATTGTTAGAAATCTAGACTGACCCAGTCACTTTAAATGGGCAATTTGGTTTAACTTGTTAGTATAATTGCACGTAGTCAGGTGCAATATCTAAAATACTAAACTTCTGACAGTGGTTAAATCTTGACACCTCCTTTACATGTTGGAAAGCTTTGTATAGAATTATAAAAAGCTCCTTGGAATAGACATCTTCACCATCAGCTACATACAGCACTCAGCCTAAGGCCTTTAGGTCCAACCATGGCAAATGTAACATTGAGTAATAGCCCAATTTCTTAGAATATTTAAAAAACATTCTTAGGTCATATTATTTTTGATGCAGTGGAGAGAGGGCGGTTGCTCAGCCCTGCAGCTGTGATGAAGACTGTAAGTGGTGTTTGCAGGGACAATGTGCTCTTGGACTCAGAAAAGGCAGTTCTGCAGAGATACCCATGTCTACTGTTTGTGTATAGACACTGTGTCCAGGCTGGAACAGAGAATTTCCAGAAAACAGTGCAGAGGGCTTCTTCAGTTATTTACACAGTCATTTATCTGGCATTATCCAGGCTTTTTTTCTTTAATTGTAACTTTAATTTAAAAATAAGATTGCAGTAATTGTAATACATTGAGGTAAGGTACAACTCTCCTGTTAGAGCAGATGTTATTCAAAACTGTACGCTATAGCTGCAGTGATACAAGTGCAGCCCCCACTCAAAGGGACTGGTACTTGCATTTGCATAACCACGATGCTACCAGAAGTCATTCATTGTTTAGTCAGCACCCTGAGGAAGAGCACTAGAGAGAATCTGGTTATAAGGAGTGGCTAAGTGTCCACACTACTCCTTTTCTGATACAATTTACATGTATTTCAACAATTAAAAAAAACAAACTGTGTTTACCTTGCCCAACAGCAGAGTGTATTTTTTCCACATCAAATTTAATCTTTGACCTCCCCGGTGTACTCAACATTTTTTCCCAAATCAAAGTTACATCTTTCAAGCATGGTGTGATTTCTTCGTAGTCAAGTTTCAGACGTCTATTCTGCAAATTGTTTTCAGATGCTAAAAAATGATATAATGAATTTAGCAGTTAATATTGTTTACTATTTGTAAAATGGATTAAATTAACTTACAACTTCAGTCACCTGAAACATTACATATCCAAATTTTCATGATTATGGGATAGAATTGGTTTGTTTGCTTTTTTTTAAGATACTATTAACAATATTAATTGTGTTTGACCAATTAAATTAAATTCCCTACTGCTAGTCAACTCCTAAATATGAATAAACATAAGAAAGGATGCCTAATAAAATAAACATAAGATTTTTCATAACAGGATTTTTCATTTTCTCAGCTCTTGAAAAAAACAATCAGTGTATAATATCTTCAGCAAATAAAAATACAAATCCAATTTAGTCATCTATTTGTTATGCATACAGATCCATAACAGGAATGAGAAAGTAAAAAAATTACTTTAAAGGTGATCATTCACAGATTTACAGATTACATAAAAAGGAAAGTTCAAGTATAGAAAATTACAGAGCCCTGAACACAAATAGAACCATAAGCACTATATACACATGTGAGACTCTCCTGAAGTCTCCAATCAACAGATCAGAAAAAAGGTCAATGCATAACTCAGTCTTAAAGATGACAGTTTAGACCATCAGAGCTCCTGGAGCAGAGATTCACTGTAGAACTGGTGATTTTCCCACATTACAATTTATAAGAATATTGCACCCTATCTTCATGTGTTATCTATAAGAGATTAAAAAAAAATAAACAAAAGCTGGGAAAGCATCTAAAAACCATGGCAGAAATGAAAACGATTCTATAGTGGAGTTTAATTCCAAATTTTAGAAGTGGAGTGAGAATTTCAAAGGGACTCTTGGTAAAGCTTTTAAGTTTTGTTCCTGCAGGAACATTTTAATACTCTAGTGTGCCTGGAAGAAAGAATTTAGTAATGGTAATCATGTAAACTAAATAATAAAGCATGGTTTGTGACAGTGGATGAAGTTGTGCAGGTAATAAGACTGAAAGAATAGAAGAGGAGAAAAAGAGGTGTAGCTCAGATGAGATACAAATACGTCAGTCATCTATTCCGAAAGGGATGAAATGTTGAAAGAAAATGTTATAAGGAAACCAAGACAAAGCTACAAAGAGAATACTAAGTAGTGACATAAGCAGTGGGAAATTTATGCAGAAATCTACAAAATAGGTTTCCATTTTTTAACTAGGCTGCAATGCAGCTGAGGACTCAATGCACCTAGCTCCAGGACAAGAGCAGCTCTCTACTTGCAAAAACAAGCAGAGCAAAAGTTCAAAATACATAAAATCTGGAAAGGTTCTATAGTATTAAACGAAAACTAAACAGTAATTTTCCTACAAATAACGATTTGAAATTATGTTTATGAAATAGTGTACCATGAGGCGACCATGTTTTTAAATTAATTTGCCATGATGTATTTACTGTACTTCTTTGTTGTGATGATGCATTACTATAATGGTAACACTATACTCTTATTTTGAGGACGTTCTCCCATATATCAGAAGCCTGCTGCTACTTTTGTTGATTTCGCAGTATGAACTCATAGAATCACTCCCATCCATTTCAGTCTTGAGACAATCTATATTAAAATGTTATTATATTATCTTTTGCTAAATTAACTCTCCATTATTTATACACTCAACTCCTTTATATAAATTTACAGTTAAAGATTGCCTGAAATTTACATTACATAATGACACTATCAACATCCTAACCTCATCTTTTCTGAGATCTGTATCTGCAATTAAGGTTTTTTAGATTACTAAATTCTGAGAGTCACAAAGGGTTATCTTTTCTGGTATTCCCACTGATAACACAAGCCTCTAGATTTTAAAAACTGAGAAAGAAAAGAACTGTTTATATTAGGGAAGTGTACCTCCTCATCCTGTAGTTACTTTCACATGTGAATGACTTTATTCAATGAGGTTATTCATGTAAGCTATGAGGTTACCTAAGTGTTTGCAAGATTTGGACCTCAGAGTACTTAATTTTTAATTCAGTGATTAAATAAAGACCCACGAAATACAAGCACTCATAGTTTTATTATTGCTGTGTGTCCACACTGAAAGTGATTCAGTCTATCTAAACTATTTGTCAACTTCCTCACATTTCTGTCAGGTCAAAATCAACATATTTATAAGTCAGAATATTAAAAAACCTTAAACCACAGACGGTATTGTATGAATATAACTTTAAAAAATGGCATTTAACTTTAAAAAATGGCATTTAAATTTTAGCTTCTATGAAAACAAACTCTGAGAAATCTTCTGTTTCATCTTTTGCAAACAAGTGTTCTCTGGTGCTTGGCAACTCTTCCGACTTTTCTGCTTTAATCAGTCTTCTTATGCTATGTGCAAAAATGTGACATGTGAGGACTGAGGTGAGAATACACCTTTACCAACAAGCTTATTTAGCTACTGACACTACCCAATTCCCAGTATCACACATAAGCACTACCAGGAAAGATGCTGTGCTTGCTGCACATCTGCTGTTGTCAAGTATTGTCTCACCATCTGAGGTCTTCACATAGCAGCTACCTAGGACAACTTCCTCACTCCACAGGGCATACAGCACAGCTTGGGCCTTCAGTTCTGCCAACACCCACCTCATTCATTCACTAACTAGCTTTTTAGACATGCTCATCTTAATGTATCTGTGATGGTTTTTGGAATGTTTTTCTTTTGGGCAGACAAAATTGGAGCATCTAGTTAAACTTGATAAAATGTGTATGGATATTAATGACCTGCAATTGCCAAAAATTTGCAGACTGTAGATTCAGATAATTTGAATACAGGAGAATTTTTTTAAAAATCAGGAGTATAAATACACAAAACAGAGAAAATTTATTTCTAAATGCCATAAAGAAGTTAAGACACTCATTTACAACAGCACTGTTCTAAGCTGAAGAGACTGTATAAATCATTTTTATCAGTACCTCTTCTCCAGATGGTCTCAGCCTCTGGCCAAGGACAATGTATATTTGGTATTCTTTGCCATATTTTCTTTTACTGAATTAGCTAGTACATTGCTAGGAACATGCCTGTCACCTGTGGGGTTCTTAGGAAACTCAGGTGTCAGATAGCAGGGTGGAAATAGCAGAGCTATACTGCTGGGAGCAAACAGCCTACAGGTGGGCCAAGTGCTTTGGCAGGGCATATCCAATGTCCAAGAGGTGTTTTGTCTTTCCAGCCACATGTCTTTGCCTGAGTTTAAAGAAGGATTTCATGTTTGGTGTACTGACCTTTTCACACAGCTGGGCCCTCTCTCTACACACTTCTTCTCAGAAGTCAATCGTTCCTCAAGTTTGCAAGGCAAAGAAGAATTGCCATTATTATGCCAGGTACCTCCCCTTTTGAGGGTTCAGATGCCTACACCCTTCCTGAACATCTAAAATCATCCAGATAAACATTTCTGTCCTCATCATTCATATCTTCAAAGGAGCAGCTCTCAAAGGGAATCACTTGTGATTCTGCATACAGCTGTTCTTCATGTGTGAAAATTGACACCAAAATGGATTTGTTGCAGCTAAGTCATTCACAGAAAAACTGTGGTTAAGAACAACTGCAAATTACAGTTTCTCAAGTTCCTTTTCCTCACCCTTTGACTGATGTAGGTCATTACTACTTTAGAGAAACCTTGCCTGCACAGCGTGGGTACTACTGCAGGCACCCATAGTTTCAAGTCCACAACTCCATCTTTAAGAACTTCCATTGAGCCTCAAGACTGTCTAAACACAATGTTATAATGACCAGTACTTAGACAAGGACCTGTGGATGTGAATGTAGGAAAGAATACAGCTCATGACAGTGATTGTGCTGAATTCCTTGTGAGAGCTTCTGGACACCAGCCTAAAAAGCCCCAGCCATGGCAAACCTAAGAGAGTGCCACTTAAGATCAAGTTAACAAAAAATAAGATGAAGTAATAAAAATATAAGGGTCCATTGTCACCTACACTATTAAGCACTGAGGGAGATGTTGCTAATCTGCTTTACCTGTATGTTCCTAAAATGCTTCATTAAGGCTTGGTGCAGGCCACTGCCAAGCCCACAGATAAAACCAAAAGGTGAACTTGCATTGCAGTAAGGTGTAGTACCCAAGAACTTCACTGACCTTGTAATTTCTGGTTTTCTTTCTCCATTCTGAGGAGCAGTATCTGCTGAATAATGGCTTTCTTCCACAGTTCACGAAGCTCATGGGGTGTCCGTTTCCTTTCTTCTTTCACTGGTCCAAAGGGGCCATCTTCACACACTGGTTCCAGTGGGGATCTGGGTGGAAGATCTCCCAGTTCACAGTAATCTTTAAAAAAGAGAAACTGTTGTTAACTACTTGGATATCATGAACAGGTGAATGAAGGGACACAATTTGAAAGATTGCACACACATGTATATACACATACATGCAACTACATACATACACCAACTCATATACCTATCTGTAGATATAGATAGATAGATAGATAGATAGATAGATAGATAAGAAGTAGCAATACCAAGCAAGGTTTCCCAAATAACAGCTTCCCGCAGACTTACAAGCTGCTTCAGAACAAGAATCATATGGGCTAAAGCCTAGAATAATTTTTTTCTATATCCTGGTATAAACATTGTACCACACGTCAAGACCACATCTTGCTCATTACTTTACACACAGAGAAATGAAAGGAAAAGGCAAGTTTGAGAATTTACGAAAACATAACCTACAGCTGAAATGTGGCATGACTCAAATAGCAGATAAAATCAAATATAGCACCCACATAATTTGAAGAATAAAATCTAAAGCGTATTTTAACAAAGAAAACACACGCCCTTTGCTGCACAAACAAGCCACCACCTAAGGCCATACAATGGGATGATTACCAGTTCCTAAAGTAAATAGGCGGAAAGAGAGACAGGCACCTAAGACATGTTTGTTTTCACTTCTCATTTTTAACCATATCATTAACCTTCTGCACTTTTTCTTTTGGCTTCAGCTGGCCTACCACAAAATATATCATCTTGTCAAGCATGCAAGGTAATTCTAAGGCTGAAAACATTACAAAAGAAAGTGAACATTAAATAAATCTTGGGCAAATTGAAGAGTCATTTATTTTTAGGGAAAGGGTATATAACATTGTTTTAAATCAAGTAATCAATATAAGAAGCACAAGCTGTTACACTTTGTTTTCTTAATACCTGCTGTAGTATCACTTAATTTAATTGTTTCATACAGCTTCTCTGGAGGCTCAGTAGTCTTTGACAAAACCTGTATCTAGAAGAAAAATTACTCAATTCACCAACTTTAAAACGAATGGTCAGAACAACCAATCTCTTCCTACCAAATCCCAAATGGAAGGCCATCACAACAGCACTTCTTCACCCAACCAGAATGGCTATAAAATGGCTCCCTGAGCTATACAGGCAAGACAATGCTTTAAAGTTAGTGCAACAAAATCCATTCACAGACTTGCCAGCCAAGGACAAGTACATCTGTGTGTGCTATTTCAAACAGCTCCTGAAGAAGGAGCATTCCCAAAGCAATTATTCAGGAGTCTACTTCTTTATCATTGCCTAGCACGGTGGTAAAGATTTTAAATTAAACACATACATATCATCTCATCTCTTCAAAACTAACAAAATAGGAATGTTTTCACCCCTTCAAGACATGCTCAGACTGTCACTATAAATTGACTCATGCAGTTCATATGGAGCTATTCTTTTCTTGTTTGTTCAAAGGCACTCGCACAACTGAGCTCAGATGACAAAGTAAGAATGGAAATGTTCACAGCTGTTCACTTCTACTTTTCTAAGTTTTGCCACTGTCAATCTTTTTTTCTCCAAGAGTCAAGAGAGAAGTAGAGCAGGTCCAAATACCACCTGTTTCCTTACACAACATTTATTTGCTTACCACCACAGCAAAAGTCTAGGGCTAAAACTTACATATAAAAATAAGAGTAACATTTTCAGCTAGCAGAACAATGTAAACCTTTACAACCTTGCAATCTGGATACAGGTGTGGATACCTATATTTCTCGTATCTACAGCATTTCAAAGAACAACGAACAACATGGGAATGAGAATTAGGCAAAGGTCAAATATTTGACACTTTGATGGTAATCACCATTTGTTGCAAAGAAAGTAGGAAAACTGATGGGTGCACTCAGAAATACATCTAATTTTGAAAAACACCAATACAACCACGAGACTATATTATACCCATTAAAAGAAACTGGGAAACATTTTTTTTTCCTTTACAGGTAAACGGAAAGACTTCTGTGGACTAAGATCTGCAATTATAAAAGGAATACAGGCAAATGTCAGCAGGTAGAGAAGGTACACACACTCGATAATTCTCCACTTGTATTGACTATGATAAGAAAAATATTTTTGATTGCTGGTTTTGATGCAATTATTGGTTTGGATGCACATGCTATACTATCAACAAAGCTGTGTATATTTTTATGTAGAATTTCAAAATTCTTTGATCCCAATTGTCTTTAGTGCATATTAAGAAATATTTGAAGGGAAATGCTCTTAAGGATAATGCTGGTAAAATTCAGTTAATTTGCTTGAATAAAATAATAAACTTAAAGAAATAAAAAGACAATCTTCAATAGTACCATAAGAAAGAGGAATCAACAGAGTGGTCATCATACACCAATGAAAAAAAGTAAAAGTGATCCATATAGAATAATCCTTACCTACTGTATGCTGTCTGTGGTCTATTCACATCTTACATTCACATTCCATTCTCACAGCATCCAATACAGAATGCATGTACTTCTCAGGAAACAAGCCTCTTCTACACACCCTCCCAGGACTTTATGTATCTCTTTTAGAGTCAGATGTGTACTCTGGTTTTATGTATGTATATATCCACTAACATGTTAGAAAATAATAGTCTGTGTCCAGATACAGTTTATGGCTATCTACTTGCAAAAAAACCCCTAAACGCCCCCAAAACCTGGCTGGCAAAACACATGCAAGGAAATGGATTAAACACATTGCATTTCTAAAGCAAGAATGAATACATTCAACACCTAGAATCTTCCTGTCTTTAATGTACACATCTCACTTCCTCAAGACAAATTTTATGGATTGATGTTGAATTACCAAATTCACAATTTTATCAGAGACATTACTCACTCGTCCTCCAGTGATCAAACTGTGGCAACACCTGAACCACTGCAAAGCATTAAGTACTGAAGACCATGGTCCTCCTTCCATTTAGACTGAAAATTTCCCATTTGTTGCTGACTAATATGATAAAACCAGGATTCACTAAAAGAAATAATGCCTAAGGCTATAAAAGAAAACCAAAATGCTACAAAATTCTATAAGCTGAACATTTATGATTATCAACCCTACCTCTAATGCTTCTGTGAAGCGTCCTAGGATTGATTTTGCCTTCCAAATGGCAGCTCCTCCTTTTCTATCTTTTCTTCTGCTTCTTATCATTTGTGGACATTTAACAGGAAGTCTAAAGTCTACTCTGATAAAGTGCAACACATTTAAAAGCTGCCTTCCTTCCCATCTGCACACTGGCATGGGGCAGGATTTACAGAATGCAAAATGAACCTGTTTAACTGCTCAGGTGGCCTGTCAGGAGTCTGCAGTTACATCAGCTGTTTGGCTGGTAAAGGAGGGAGGAAGGTGGAACGTGAAGGTAATTCCTCAAAACAGAGTAAAAAACTCAAGACATTTGGTAAATCAGCACTAACCCATGTCCATGAACATACAAGGTGATGAACACACATGCCACCCAGCTTCCAGATCCAGAAGAGACAAGAGCAGAAATACTGTAACAAGGAACTGAGTATTGCATTGTTATGCATGAGTGACCTGGAGGAGAGCAGAGAAAGCAAAGATAAAGAGTAGAGCAATTCAACTGCTTGTAACCGGGAGCTGACATTCCATTGAAGCAAACTGCTATGTGCTAAAACCCAAGCAATGTGCAGCCTTCAGAACTTTTATGAGATTAGTAAATGCACTTACTAAACAGGATCTGAACGCTTCAGCACACACTGGAAGACTGCTTCCCTGTTCATTTGCCAATCCAGTCAGCTTTTGTTGATTCTTATTCCACGTTTGACCTGGCCCTACCTTCTTTCAAATACATTTCTTCCTTTCCTGCAGCTTCCATATAAAATTCTACCTCCATACACACTACTCCTACAAGCCTACCACCCTTCTGTTCTCTAAGGTTTAGGATTTGGTGAGTTGATTCAATAACTATTAGTATCAATGGTAATTTTATGGAAATTTTCCATTTGAGGTTCATACGTGGACTATGCTTCAGAACTATTCTGCACAATGCAATTTTACAATGTGGATCAAAACCAAGCATTCCCTGAAAAGCAGTGCACTTCACTGGGAAAACCACCATCCCGCCTGGGTTTGTGAGAACTTCTGCAAGGTACTGAACTGCAGATGACACTGCAAATGAACCAGCTGCAAATGTTGCACAAATGTTCTAGAGCATCCATATGTACCTCAGAAGCACTCCTCTTATGCTTCCACCACTTACAATACCCACTAAAGGACAAGGCCAGTAGGAAAAATGGACCGAGATGGAATTTGTACAGATGATCTACACTCAGCTGTTGGCTTCCCATGGCAGTGCTTCAACCCTAAGGTGTAGAGTATCCCTAAACTTCAAAAGGATCAACAGATACATTACATTAAACTCTTATGTGGAAAGATGACACAAAAAACAAAGTACAAAAGATTAAGAAGGAAGTATCATGATGTATCTCTACCAGGGACCACACTAAAGAAAGTCTGTACATGGAAAGCTGGTAAATGACTGCAGTAGTAGTTTAAGCAGACAATATCTGACTGGTCGTGATATGAACAGGCATACTTCATTTGTAAGTGACTAAGAAAAAAATCAGTTTATCAAGTATTTTCTTAATCAATCCACCTTAGTATTAAACAAGGTTTTCCAAAAACAAGAAGGAAAAAAGGGAACTCACTAAGAGAAACGACACACAGAAAGTAAAAACCCAACAGAAGTGACAAACCTACCTAAAAGCCTAAATCTAAAAAACATTCTTTCAGAAGCACTTAGTCTAACCAACCTCAACTATGAAAACCAAGACAACAAGATTCATCTTTGACTAGAAACTGCAACACTTCGAGTAGAAAGGAAGGGCTGTTAGCGAGGAGGCTCAATAATAATGCATCACCACCATCCTGACTATGGAAGTGTTTACACAAGGCTCTCTACATGCAGTGTTTACCAGTCACATCCGCTCTCAGGGGTTAAAGACTCATACAAGACATGGTAAGAATGTAGACAGAAGAATCCATTAGGCCTTTTATTTACTGCATTACGTTATTTTTCTTTGCTGCATTTTAAACTTTACAAAATTCAGCCTGGCAAACAAACAAGAGAATTTCACAGTCACTTAAGATTCAATTGTCAAAAGAAAAGACAGGAACAACACCCTTAGTTCTCTTCAGGTTTTTCATTCAGGTAGTGCAACACTTTCTTTCATACATGGTACAGAAATAAAGAGGAATATAAACCTCTACAACCGAGTATATAATATTCCTATTATTTTACACAGATGCCCAGCATATTTAATTTCATAACTAGATGTGGTCATGTGACCAGGAGGCTTCTGTAACCAGAAAGCTTCAGGTACAGAATCACAAGAAGCAACAAGTTCTTCTAAGCTGACATACAATTTAAAGCAATGGCTGAATGAGGAATTCTTGGAAAATTGAGTTATTTCAACACTATTGATTAAAATCAGCTCTGAAAGATGCTTTGGACATTTTTGTTTAAAGCCAAGAACTTCTTTAAAACTACTCACTACCTCCAGATTAATCTAATTTACTAATATTATCAATCCCTGAGAAAGGAATGCCCTGATATTTCAATGGGCACAGAAGCCATCAAACATTAATTGTGCACTTACTGGTTATAGCCTGTGCCACAAATCAAGACTGAGAGCACATATTTGCTCTGAAAGGAGCAGAACTGAGTAATCAATTATAATCAACTGGCTTTAATCAGCAATAATTGTGTTGCTAAAACAGTATTGGCAAACACATTACAAATAATTTACACTCCATAAACATTCTAAGCATAGAATGCTAAAGCAACAATTTATAGTATTTGCAATGCTACTACAAAAAACTTTAAAAATTTGCTTAAATAATCAAGAGATATAGTCCACACCACCAAGCACATGAACAGATAGGTAGGTGTTAACTACACCTGGTTTCAAGAATAACAGTTCTTCAAAGTCAAACTTTTCTTCAGCACTTAGGATTTAACAGCTTGCCACCTCTGACAGAGACTGAAACCAAATTAGTTTTAATTAATGAATCAAGTTCATTTTTCTGTACATAAATGCCTGTATTTTCTAAACCAATTTCTTTTCTGCAAGTCAAGCTCTAAAATAAAATGTAGCTGTTTTTTTATCTGAATTTATTTGCTGAGTACTGCTAAGTGATATGAAGCATCTAATTCCTCTGAATTTCAATTTCTTTTACTGTTCAACAGGTAACTTCATCCCACTACCCATCTTAAATCACCCATTCTCCAATCTAAAACTGACACAGCTGTTACAAAAATCCTGTTGTCTACTTCCAACACACCTCCCTCAGCAAGGAAGTTCCAAAAAGCACCACTACTTTCCTACCATTTCCTTCAAAAACTATTCATATCCCCCTTAAATCTAGTAACTGACTTGACTGTGCTGGGAGTTTCTGACAATCTGCAAAACAGTTCTCCTACTATGACCAATTCTGAACCATCTATATGTGAAAACTAGCGAAAATTGTCCACTGCACATAGATTTCTAGATGCTGAATAAATAATGCGCAAGGTGAAGCTTTATAATCAGTCTACACCGATTTAAGCGTGTTCTGCTCCCGAGCAGGGCAAGGGAACCCACCCTCACCTTCCAGACACCCGTCCCTGCTGGCTCTATTGCTTGTGTAATACTGTGACAGGGACTAGACAACTGATCTAAAATTAAGGCCTTTGCATGTGTCCATACTTCATCTGGTTTAAAATGGTCACTGAGTTGTTGTTACCTTCACCTTTTTACCAGTGAACAGAGAACTAGAGTACTAGACTATTTGCATAGCCAAAAAAGTGTTACAGAAATAGCAACATCTGGCTGCAAGTAGGGTGGGGTGGTATAAAAGTAAAAATCAAATAACTGAAGAAACACATTTATTGCTTAGACTGTTTAAGACAGCAAGTAAGAGAGAAAGAGCTTTAGAAAAAGAGGATAATGAAAACCTCATTTAAAAATATAGTATTATAACAGATCAAAGTGTGATTCATTTTGTGAGCAGCCTCTGCTTCCCTTTTTCTATCCCTCCACTTTGCAAGATTCAATGCTCATTACACTCCCACACCCAAATAATAAAAAGATAGCTGAGGATCTGACACAATGTCTGGAGACGGCAGGGAGAGAAACGCTGCCCCCTGGTGCTCCACACCACTTGCAGCATCACAACTGCCCCAGAGGAAAAATAATGGGGGAAGGGGAAGGTGGCAGCACCAACAAGAAGGAGGTGGCTGGAAAAGGGCCTGTACATGAGACATTGCTCCCACAACAACCAGAAGTAATAGTCTCTGTACAAGGCTTTGTGTTGCCTCAGAGTGCTCGCCATGCTGAGCATGGCTACATTAGTCCAATCATCAGGCAAGGCAGGAATCTCAACTGCCAAGAAAATATAGTTTCCCAGCATATCTATTTGCAGTATTTTTCTTCTACTGATTTAGGACTGAACACCCTCCTTCATGTATAGTAAGTCCTTCCTTTTAAATAATGGTGTCTGCAAAACAAACAGGGTGCTCCCTGCTTGGTAATTCATGACGCAACCCCCAAAGCACAGCCAGAAACCATTTTGCTCCACCTGAGCTACAGAAAATGAAATTTTATCTCAAACTACTTAGGAGTACTACCTAAAGAATTAAATGATCCAGAAGTGCAGGACAGTGGGACTCAGTGCTGTTTGAGCTGTTCAAGATTTATGTGGCAACTCAGGATATTAGACTTTTATCAAGTCCAGTACCTCAAAAGAGTAAGATGAAAATTTCTGCAAAAGCTATGTACCAGTTGTCTGGCTTTTAAACACACCCCTTCCCCAGCTTTTTTCCTTACTCCTCTCCTGTAGAGTACCCTGGAGTAGAGTGCTGGCCATGGCACCTAAAGGGAGAAATTGGTCAGCAGACTCAGAGTCTATAAAGGGAAACCCATAAATCACATATGTTCCCTTATTTCCCTCCCTTCACGCTTACTTTTGCAAAACATGACAAACCATGTTATCTTTAAAACCTTCTTTGCCTTCTGTCCAATTTGGCTGAAATTGATCTTTTGGTGATACATCAGCTGTCTGTACATTTTAACGAGATCAGTGTAAAAAGAGTGAGGAATACTTAAAAAAGAAGACAGAATATGAAAGAAAAGCAAGATGATGAACAATAGGTGGTTACATTTACTCTGGAACTAGAGAGGTTATTTACTTAATTGCGGTGCTGTGTCCAATGTAAGACCAGCTCTACAGCAGCTCTCTTTAAGGCTACAGGGACTGGATTACAAGTGAGTATCCTTCACTGCCAGAAATGTTCCAGGAGATACACAGAAGTCCAAACTGAAAAACCCAATATTTGCTCTAAATAATTTTAAAAAACCCTGACTCTGAGTTTTCATCTGTTCATAAATTGAGTACGTACACTGAAACAAATAAAAAAAAGAAAATGAATGAAGAAAAAAGGCCAAATATTTTAAATCGCTGCTCCTATTAATAGCACATCCTGTTTTCCATTTTGGCCACACTTTTTTCTCCAACTATTCTGCTTACCCAGCTGTAGGTTGTTAAGATTGTATCTTGCAGCTATTATGTCTCAGGAGGAAATGCTTGGGTAGGCAATTTAGGCGGATTTTATTTTCTTATTTAACAGGGGAAGGTTTTGTGGCTTTCAAAAACAAGTAAGACTATTTCCAGTTACAAAGAGATGCATCAAACCTGTAAAAACAGTAGTTTCTCAAAAGAGCCCTTCACATGCCTTTAAGTACAACAGAGCATTTCACATGTATGTTTACACAACGTGGTCCTGAGATAATTTCATTTTGAAGTACACTAAATTTGAGAGGCATCAGTGCCCCTATGGAGCTTACCTCGCTGTCAGTCAAATTACGTTGCAATCAGTGCATTAATGACCGGAACACTTTTGTTATGTGCCTAGTCCAGTTAATCAAGGTCTCACTTTTCAGACGCAAGAAAAACATCTCAGTGGCATTAGGATGGTTACTTTTTACTACATTTACTATAACGTATTGCTCCTTTGTTTCCTTACCCTTTTTTTTACTTCTTATACAATGGCCTTAGAGATACGTCAGAAGTCAGAGCTTACAAAGCTCATGCTATGAAATTCGAACTTTAGTGAGCCAGGGACCCTTACCTAGAGGACTTTCTGAGGCATTCTTGGCCCCAGCATGTGTTGTACTATCTGACTTACATAAAGTGGATGCACAAAATTATGCACCTGCATGCTTATGCACAGTGATTTTCTTCTAGTCTGTGATTCTTCAGCTCTACAAAATTTCGCAAAATAATTGTGGGAACAGTGGATAATTATGAATCAAGTGGCAAATGTCACAGACTGGAGCAGCATATATGAGGACCAAGTGTGCACTACAGAACTCAACTGAGATCATAAAAGAAATATAATTCCTGCTGGTAACATCTGGATTTTTCTAGTTCATAGTTCTGTCTTCCAACACAGAAAGATGAAATACAAGCATCATCTTTTCTTCAGCACAATACCTGATGCATTTTTTTCCCCAGAACTTACTAAAATAGTACACATAAAAATAATTTCTCCTCTGGCTAGTTAATGTGACATAATAGGAACAATGCTATATATGAAGCTGAAAAGTAAAAACTCCACAGCTAATGGCTTGGTATGACCAAAAAGTAGGTGGTAAACAGCAGTGACAGTACAAACAGAACACCAGGCAAATACCACGATTCACACTTCACACTATATACACTCATGGAAAAAGCTCATGGAAGCCAACAAACCCAGACTTTACCATCGTATCTGCTGGGAGAGTCACATGCTTTCTGAGGGGTTGCCACTCGCAGGAATATCTGTTGCCTCCATGAATGCCTTCGAGTTCTTACAGGGCTCTCTGCATCAAGGGCCTGCTGGCCATGCTTGGACTCGTAGTCACTAAAATTGCAGAACACAGAACAGTTTGTGAGGAGGTTACCTGGATCTGCCAGAAACAGCGACACAGTCTTCAGTGAATACATGAGCCACCACCTAGGGAGTGCACTGTGCTGTGCACATGCTGGGCCAAGCTCTCAGTGTTAGGAAGGTGAAACTTGCTTTGTGGCAGAGGCTTACATAGGGCTGCAAACAGCACTGAGGTTCACAAACAGGAGCTGGCAGCTTTGTGCAGTCTACTCTCTCCAGTTTTAATTAATTTTCAGTTTTCTTTCCAGCAGTATATTAATCATAACGTATTAAAGACACAGACACAATAATGTAGCTTTACCATGACACTGTTTACATGCCATCCACAAAACCTAGCAACTACTCACAGGACACATAAAACTTGCTGATGCCTTTTATCAGCACACATCAAGGACCTTTATAAACACCAACTAAACTTCCAACCTTCTGTGCACTGGATATGCAATATATTGCCTCCCAACACAGACTGGGAGAAAAATGTTTAACCTTTGTGTTAGCAAGTCTACCTCTGAAATATTCAACAAACTTGGGAACAGCATCCAGGAACCTTGGATATTACTCCTTTGAAGTCATCCATACGAGCCATACAGAGGTTTTTATTCAGAACATGAAATAGTGAAGAACAATTCTGTTTTTCTATTAAAAATCCCACTAATAACCTTCCCCTGATAGGACTCCAAACAATTCATTGCTTTATACCAGCCATTGGCTAAATGGTTACATGAGTCTTTTAGAAGCTGAAAGGAATAAATGAAATTCAGATAGAGCTGGCAGCAACAGGGAGGAGCATTTTACAGGCCATCCTCTCCTTCCAATGTGAGGACACTGACATTGCTTACGACAAATCATATATTCTCTTAACTGAAAACTCTCCTTTGTCAGGAATAATCACAGAAGTACATAGATGGAAGTTGCATGACCTTTGCAATATCAAAAATGGCTAAGATCTGCAATCTTAATGGGAGAGTAGTCTGGGATAGCTTCATCCTTTTGACAGCAATTACATGCAGAATACACACAAGTGAACTGTTACACAGATCAGGTTTTGCAAGTGCAAGAAGCATTTGATATATTTCAGACAAAGAAATCTTTGAAAATACAGTTTTACCTCCAGGCTTTAAAAGGGAACCCTACCTTGTTGTGCTCCTAAAGTCAGAGGTGTTATTTTCATCTACAGGAGCCAGAAATTTTAAGAAATTTGGCACAGAAGAGGAAGAATGAAGCTTTTTCCTTAAGGCAGTACGGTAGGAGATGCTGAGAGTGCAGTTGGGAAAAGTATAGTTTAGAACAAAGAAGTATAAACCCACAGAATAAAAATAATACACATTCCTAAGTTTCAAACAAAAACCAGCTAAATCCTGAAGGTCTGAATATCAAGGAAATCAAAGTCAAAACTAAAACTGCTAACAAAGTCCTACTTTGAAATACATATTTGTTTGGGCAAACTAAAATGTTTCAATGTATATAAATGTATTTCCAGTAAAGTTATTATTCTTTGCTATTCTCCAAGGTTTTCAGTGCATGTTTCAAACAAATTCTTTTAATCTAATAAGAACGAATGCCAACTTTATCACGTTTTCTTAAGTATCAGTTTCAATGACCAACTCAGTTTGGGGGAGAAGGTTAGGAAAAGCTGACAATGATAATCATTGTTCTGGCAAATGAAAAATAAGACTTCAGCAAAAAACATTTTTTAAAGCATTAACAGGGTTTTATTCAGACAAACTTGGAACTTTTAGGTTAAAAGCTGAGCCTTCTGACTGATCATTCAGGATTGTGGCTCTATTTATGCAACAGACAGGAGTGCTAATCAAATTTCATCAACAGTCTTCTGTCCAACATAATTCTGCTTGTCTTTCAAAATAACAAGTCTGAAACATACTCAGAAGAAGGTTAATAGAAGGAAGTCAGAACAACTCAGATAATGAAAACCTTTTCATTGAGTGAAAACACAGAAAACTATTTGGCTGATGATACTAGAAGACCTTTCCTCAAAGGAGTACACAAAACCATATGAGTAGGAAAATACACTCCTAAAAAAGTAGCTTTAAGTAAGAATTGTTTCTGATAAGCTGTAATGATATATCTGGATGGCACTTAGTGCTGTTTCCTGAAGATGTGGATGGGACAGGGGGTGGGGGCAGAATACTCTGGGATAATCAGTGGCATGAAATGAAGCAGGTTCTTTAGTAGCTGGTATTGAGACAAAGAAGATAAGGCTGTAGCATGGTGTGCCCTGCAAACAGGGTTCACTTACAATTGCATTGTAAATCCATCACAATTACATGGTAATTCCACTTACAGAATTGGGAAGCTTGACTGTATTGATTTAAACTCATTAACCCATCTGACATCCCTACCAATTTCCATTTTCAGTCTTGTTGCTTAGATGTTCAATGTGGTATATCCTTAATGACAGGGAAAGGGAAGGAGAAGCTGCAACTGTGTGTACAGAATCATTACCAAATCCACTTGGAAAAATTTGCTTTTGAGAATTTAACTTTCAGGATTCGATAAGTCTTATTAAATTGAAGAGTGAAGAGGATACTATAGACTCAATTTCCTGCCGTGAGCTATGTCATACTTCTGAGGTAAAGCTGAATTAAGAGTTGCTAGTCAGTACTCCGCAAATACCACTGAAAAACTGGTGAAACAGCATCCTCAGCTGAGTATTTTCTCAGGTGTAGAAAAATCAGCACCTTGGGGAAACAGGAAACTTTCACACGAGAGAACAAAAACAAACAATAAACAGCAACAGCAATAAAAATTGCTTGCCAAAGGCCAGCGACTGTTGACAGTGCTTCTGAGTACATTTGGTCTCATTAGCCTTTTGAGCTAAAATAAGCAGTTTTAGCTCAACAAGTTAAGAAAGGGTTTCACAGTCCAAGATTTTTAGGGAGTTACTTAGTTTCAGGTTCTCAGGGAAATAAAGTGTTAATGTCTTTTTCTCAATGCTCTCTATATGTATTTTAATCCTAAGAAAGGAGGCATTGAAAAGTATAATTTAATTCTGCTCCAAGTAACCAAACCAAATGATGGGTTGATGGGTTTGGGTTTTGTTTGTTTGTTCTTGGATTTTCAGTTTGTGAGGAATGGGGATGGTGGTGGGGTTGTATGTGGTGGTTTCTTTCTATTGGCTCTCCATAGTCCTGCTAGTTCTTGCCCCATTTAGTTAACTTGGTCAACTTGCCTTCAATGTCAGACACAAAAGAATAGTAATACGGTTTTGTACCACCGCAAACAAAGGACAGAACCAAATGCTTCAGGAAGGACAGAGTAAACTCACAGGTTCTTGGCAACTTATCCCTCACACAATTTAAGGAGTGCTGCTGTCTGCTGCATAACAACAAATTGCTTTGGAAAAACTGGCTCTAAAGAAAGAGCCAGTGTCCGAAAGAATTTCATTGATTAAATAAATAAATGAATAATCTAAGATGCAGCTCTACATTCAGTAGTGGAGCAGTTAAAGAGTTCCTTCTCCCATAAAAATCTACCACCTTTGGTCTATATTAAATTATTTTAATTATTTACACTATAGATCTTTATATTTATGACATAGGAAAACAAAAACCCTACCCCAAACTATTTGCAGGTGCTAGCTCACCTTTTTTGTGCAAAATGCCCACTTTGTTCTCCACTTGAATTATGCCTTAGGTATTTTAAAAAGTTGGGTGAAGAGGCCGAGGGATTAAGACGAGCTAGAGTAGGAGAACGTGCAAGTTGACCAGAAGAACTTTTAGATTCGCCGACAGATTCATTCAAACCATATGGTGGGGATTCCAACCAGAGCGATGGAGTTGAGGTAGCACAGAGCACAAAACAGTAAGAAAGAAAAGGAAGGGAAAAAAAAAATGAAATCCCTTCTCTAATCTTTGAAAGGGAGCTGGCATTTGTAAATGAGACATTTCCTATGTTTTTCACAGTTAATGCAGTAACTCTAAGAACATGAACTTTTTTTTAACCCAAGCAGCAAAGTCCCAAATACACATTTAGAGGCTTCAGTAAGGCATTTCAGAATATGACTAAATTAAAACTCAACAAAAAATGGCACTAACACCCCCATTTCTTTTCCCTTGTATGTGCTTCCTCTTGATTTCTATGATAAAGTCAGGCACATGATCAAGAATTCCAACGAATGAGAAGTGAAACACTACAGGATAAACTGAATTTAGTTCTACTTTGGAAACAATTTTTGACTTGACGTAAGCTGCTCAAAAACCCTCATAAAACAGGACTTGTTAAACAGTCTATAATTCCCTAGTGAATAGAGATTTTTGAAAACTTTAAGTATACTTGTCTCCTAAGTTTTCCATTTCCTCTGTTTCTGTACATTTGCTATGAAATGGAAGCAACAGGATGTCCTTTTAGGTTTGAGTTACGTGAGGGAGCAGGCACACTCGGGTCTTACTAAAAATTACATGACCAAATCCAAATAGAAACAACCAAGGAACTAAAAAATATACTCAATTTCTACCTGCATTCCTATAGTAAGATAATAACTGATTGAACAAGCTGCTACAAGCTCCAGGGCACCTCTTGTGAAGGTAACAGACCATCAACAAGTCCTGAAGTGCACTACAAAAACATTGTAGTACTTTAGAATTAAAAAGGTTCAAAAAAGGGACAAAAAGTCAACCCAGGTTATGTTTCCTTTCAAATATTATAATTCTCCATTTTTTCACTGTCATCATCCATTTCAGGCATGTTTGTTTACTGTCCTGCCTCCTGCAAGAAAAAATGAGCTGGACACAAAGAGATTTCCTACCATTTTGTGTAAACGAGCAGTTTGGGCAGTAAAACAGAAGCCTATGGGCAGAAGTGTTTCCACAGTAGTTGGAAAAAGCCAGATAAAAGGATGGAAGAAGACCGCCATAAAGTTAAGAGAGGACTAGAGATGGAGAGGAGGCCTTTGAAGGAGGACAGCTTAAAGAATATTTGTATTAAGGCAAGTAGTAGTTTGTTTTTCTGAGTAAAACCTAGATAGGCTCATTGAAAAGCCAGACAGGAGCTCCACCTCTATGAAGTTAGGCACTTTATGTCACTTTTGTGTGCTATTTCAAAGTCACACATGCATTCACCAACTAGTAAGGTTTTCAGGATCACAGAGACTATTGGATTTTTCTCTGTAAACAGAAAACAAGAAGTAGCATTTATTTATACTGCTCACAGTTCAAAACAACAAAAACTATTGCTTGGACAAATAAAACTGAATCCCTTAGGCGGAATCCTATGTTGCGCTTACAAGTAGTTTTGTGACATATACTGTGGAACTACACATCTCATGTCTCCTCTTCCCTGTGGAGCATACAGGTCTAAAGGTGTTTTTTAGAGACAGTAACTACAAACCTCCAAGGAGCGAGCGACACACTGCTGCAACACAGCTCTTATCTGTCAAGAGGACATACCTGGTATAAATTATAATCCCCAAATACGGCCTCAACAAACAAAATCATAGCCTGCTTTCAATAAGTCTTACTTTCTTTTGTGAGGAGTCTCTGTGCTCACTGAGTGATACCTCATAAGTTTCCTCTGAGGAATAGATGGCGATGTTTCGACAGGTCCCAGAGATTCCTGGCTCTCTGTCGGTAAATGACTGAGTGTGTTTGCTCGCCTCCGAAAGCTCTGCTGAGGCAACGTAACAGACTGCTCAAGAGAGGAATCCTCTGCGTCACTGCAGAGATCACCCACTGATCCACTGCTCTTGACAACGTTTTCCGCAGGAAGCTTAGGAAGTCTGTCTTTCTCCTTTTCACACAATGGTGGTTCCTAGCAGTGCAAGAAATAAGGTTATCAATATGTGGGTTTAGAATCCATCTTAGAGATTGCAGTACCATGTCATTATTTGCATCCCACAGAGACCTGCTTCAAACACACACATTTTTAACAAGCTAGGTCAAAGGAAGATGTTTGATGTTTTATGTCTTTTTTATTAAACACTTAGGCCAACAAAGCAGTCTTTATTCTGCAGAGAAAATTTTGAGTAATTTTGAGAGTAATTGTATTTTATAATATGTTGAATACAACTCAGAAGAAAGAGGGTCAGAACAAAAGGGTCAGGTTTGGCTGACAGTGAAAAGGGTGGCCTTGCAGAGTACTGTATCTTTAGCACCCCCTCTAACCATATGGTATTCCCCTTGTCTACCTGCAGATTCACAAAAAGGACTTAAGCCTGTGACTAGATGCCTGTTTCAATCCCAAGCCATGCATTTTCTTTATTCCTCATCTTGTGTATTTCCTGCAGAATCAGCCGTTCTTTCAAAAACATAAGCAGAAAGAGCAGACCCTTAATTATATGAAGTCAGGAGTCTGCAGGTGAGCAGGCATTACAGCAGAATCAATAACTATATATCCAAGACTGCAGAGTGCTATGCTGCCTCCAGGGAAGAAGACTGGCTTCTTCTACGTTGTTTGTTTGAATTGTTTCATACAGACGAAAAGGTTTCTGACCACACAAACAGGAAGCTACTCTATTTCTTGTTTTAGTTATATGTTTCTTATGAATACAATCCTGCATTCATGGTATGAACTTTCAGGGCTAAGGCCAGCCAGATTAGGAGGGGCAGCATGGTCATTATAACATTTGTTTTGCTGCACATTGTTGTAAAATTCAGATGACATTATATGATATTTTATTTCACATATACAGACTCACACATTCATAGAAAATACATGTTATATACAGTACAAGGCATTTCTAATTCAATAGCACTTCTCTGGTTTATAACACAGGAAACAGAAGGTCTAAAAGCAACTTGAAACATTTAATATCTGACCATATTTCATACTTGATTAGTTGTTTCAGGGAATATTTTTTTAAGTGTCTAAATATGTACAATCATCCCAGGCTTTACTTACTTTACTTGTGCTGCTTAAAGTACTGGACATGGAGCTGTCCAAATCCACAGAACCAGAACTGTCCAGTGGACCTCTGGATCTGCTGCCCTGTAGAGATAAAGCACACCAGCAGTTAAGATTATGATATATGGGACATACCAAAGAGATTTGTGTAGCACAGTCAGGGTCCGTAATTTTCAAAGACACTATCAAATTCAATTTCCTGAAATGACTAAAAATACCCTTTTTCCTTATGGGAAACAGAAGCTTCATTCAGGACAGTCTCTGACAATTTAAAGGGTCCTGTAGAATTAAGGAATGCTCCTGGGCAATGATGTGCATCCCAGGTACATAATCACATATTTCACATGTACCATAACTACTGTTAGAGTACCTTCTGTATTAGGGACTTACAAAGATACAGAGAAATGAAAAGGATGTCTGTATCAAAGGACTAAATCCATATAAATCTAATACACAGCAAAATGTAATTTCTGGTATTATCATTTCAGTGCCTACAAATCAGAAAGCATAAATATTTCTGTATAATCTGTTCAACAATATTTTTGTACAATTTGTTTGACTAATGTTTTTATGTAACCAAAAACATATCATGAAACCTACTGATAGATTCTTATGTGTTAACACAATTATGGAACTTGTATCTTTCTAACCTTAAATGGTATAATTTTTTAATGTTCTGAAGTTAAAGCTCATGTTCTTTAGCTCACTGCTGCTCTTCCTAAGCCCTCATGTTCAACTTCGTGTGAGTTTTTTGCAATGCCTATATACACACTTTCTTATCTAGGAATTAGTTAATTTCACCCAGGACTTCGTATTCTCTCTACCAAAGCCCTGTTTTTTCTGTCTTCTAAAATGTACACTCAAATATTTTTGTCACTGTGACTTCAATAACCTTTGGGCCACAGCCTGGAGCAATAACAAATAAGACTTTTCTATCACTTAAATAAACAAAGCCATGACATTATGTTCAAAGACAATAAACATGAAGATACTTACACGTGATAAAATACTTTCAAAAGATTCTGTAAGAGACCTTTTTGCTTTGTTCTTTAACATGTCTAATCTGAATCTTGGAGCACTGCTGGACACCTCATTTACAGCATTCTCAGAAGGAGGTTGTGAAGCCTGCAAGTGTTTAAAAACAGAAATGCAAAATACTCAGCAGCATGGAGAAAATCTCAGTGAACAGCCAGAAGACTTCTGTAACCTGAATCAACACTATTTCCTGGTGTCCTCTGCTTGTTATGCCTTTTTCTCTACTGATACTCGTACTAAAGTTTAACAAACTATCCTAACATAAGAACAGGAAATCTCTTAAAGGAAATGTGTTGAGTGAAGTAGCATGTTTCAGAAGAATTCCCATTTTGGTAGGGATTTATGGCTCTGTTGACACATTTTCTTTAATGGCAATGTAGAATTGTACAAATTCTAAATGTTTAAATGTAACAGATTAGAGATTTCTGATGGATTTCCTTTTCTTCAACAAAGAAACTAATAAAAATCTTATCATTAACAGGAACACTCAACTTTTTCCATTATATTAAAATGGGTCTTTCTAAGGGCCAGGAAGAGATGTAACAAACTAACTCTTCTATATATTTCACCAGTAGAAATATTTCCACTTTAAAGCTAACAGTCAACTGAGAGTTTTGGTTCTTAAATAAATATTTCAGTCCACTTTTAGTGCTGGTGAAGACTAACGTAGCAAATAGAAAAATAATATTACGGTGCATGTATTACCATCCAAACCCAACACCTGCAGTAGAAACCAGAGCTCAGTTTTCAATGCTTTTTTGGGAGGGTCATCTTGCAGCTCACAGGCACCATAGCCCTCTCTACTTGTCCCTAATTTCAGAGATCTGAATGCTTGATCTATGCAATTACTAGTACATGGGCAGAAGAATGGCATATTATCACCATCACCAAATAGTCCTGCCTAGATATAATTTTAAAGCACCCTATTTCCAGTGTGACAAAGTTACAGGCTCCTGTATTTTCTTTTTATCTTCTGCCCCAGTTACATCAGGACAAGGTTAATTCTACAGTAACTGGGAGGGGGCATGACCAGGACCTGGAGGATATTTTACACCATTTGTCATTGCTGGAGGCAGGGGGAAAGGGTCTCTCTTCCAGAGAGAAGGGGCTCCTTCCAGTCAAAAAAAGTGGCAGGATGGAGCTTCCAGTACTGTCTGTTATTGGGGCGGTGGTGGTGGTGTGTACTCTGTGTGAATAATTTCTTTTCTTGTACCCTCTGCGACTAGTATTTATGTTATTACTAGTCATTTGCTTACCTCATTGCTGTTTCCAGGAAGCTGTTCTTATCTCAACCTGTGATCTTTGCCTTTTGTGCCTCCAATTGTCCTCTCCATCCTCCTGCAGCAGCTGCCTGGCTTGGAGAGTCTTGGTGGGGACACTGAATGGGGGAGTATCCTTTCTAAACCACAACACCTTCCCCCATCTCATTCTCCAAGGGTAAATCAGATGCTGCTTGCTATTACATTCTTATGAAGAGACACTTATTTTGTTTTTGTTAAACAAGATTCATGTACTAGTACCCCATTTCATCTTTTTTCTCCACTGATTTAAATATTTTCAAAAAAAAGGCAATGAAAAGCATGAAAGTGAATATGCAGAACAGAAAGCAACAGGGACATTAGGGTGTCATGGGTTAATGATTGCTGAGATAAGTAACAGTATGTGTTCAAAGGTATCTGCTATTACACAGGTCTGGAGACAAATTTCAGAGTAAATATAAAATGTTACACTGAGACAAATGATAGACTGAGTGCAAGTCAACTCTGTTCTTAGAGTGCTGGCATCTGCAAGTGTCAGATTAACCAATTTGGTTTCAGGAAATGAGCAAACATTGCAGCAGGCCTTATAAATTCTCAAATCACACTGAAGACATACTAAGATCTTATCCTTTGTATATCCCTATTTCAAAGCTGCTTGTGACTGCCAACTATTTGATCATCAGCCAGTATTAGACTAAATAAAAATATTTCAGGTATGATGATAGAGGACCTCAGGCAATGTTTCTTCTTTTTATGCCACCACTGAAATGCTTTTTCCTTAGAAGCATATTTCTGGTGAGATGCCCAAGACAATAAATCAGAGAATGAAATATGCAAATTTCTTTCTGTTTACTCACTGAGGTCAATAATTAGCTAGTAAGCCATAAAAGGAGAAGAGATTAACGAAGTGAAAATACAGTAAATGAAGATTTGCTGCTACTTTCCTAATTTCTTCACAGGTCTAATCACTCTCCATCTATTCACTTACTAGTTTACATCACAAATGGCTGTCAGCAGTCATTACAACGGAATTACCAATCAGCAGTAGAGGGACAGTCAACACTTTTTAAATGGTCTAAATTGGAACTGAAAGTTTCCAGAGAATGGGTGGAACCCTTTTTTAAATATTAACCTCCCTGAGTTATCTCAATGTAGAGAGTCACAAACCAAGGCATCCAAAATCACTTATCCCTTTGGAAAAACCTTCACTATGCTGTATAAATAGCCAGTTAAACATCACTGATGGAACCTGATGGAGAACAAAAGTTAGCTCTTCTCTTTGGACACGGATGAGAGTCTCTCCTGCTGTTTCTGCAACAATCCTCCTCATTTTAAGGCCCTTCAGATGGTTGTCCGCACATGAGAAGTAACTTCCAGTCGCGAGTAAATGTAATAGGCTTTATCAATTAAATCCAATGTATTGTCACTACAATGACTCAACACTGACAGCAGGATGGCAAATGCCACATAGCAGCTGAGAGCAATCACAAATTCATTATACATTCTCTCACATACACAAAATTTTTATTGCAGTGAGAACAAATAAACAAATTAGTAGTCTACTTTGTTTGCATCTGTCTCCTAGGCCTGAAATCAGAATGTGCCAGGGACCTCAAAATCTCAGATATCTGTTTTGGCACATGACAAACAGTCTATGAAATCACAAGCAAACCCAGTATTCACCACTGCTTACACACTGAAGTTTCAAATTACCAGCGACAGAAATTTGCCTTTGGTACGATATAAAAACGGAATGGAATTTTTTTCCTGGCTCCTCCTTACATGAACTAAAATTGAATGACTATTTACCTGTTTTGCTTCTCCAACATGAATATGGTCCTTCTGTTTTTCTTCATACATGTTTCTCAAAACAGAGATAATCAGCTCATTCTCTTTTTGTTCATTTCGTGGTCTTAATTTCTGTAATTGAAAACACCACAAACACAGTAATTATACATTTGTATACCAGTTAGCAAATATTTACTCTTTTCATTTGTCACTGTAATAAATCCTCAATGCAGGAACTAGTTTAGTTTGTTAATGCTACTACTCCAGTCCACCAGAGGACACCAGTGTCCCAGGCAAAGCGCCAACAGAGCCAGAGAAACACTCGACCTCACTTCATACATGACTGAATCTATACGAAAGACAAAGGACAACTGTAGAGATATCAAATGCTACAAGCAAATAAAGGCCTTAAAAATATTTTTCAATTTTCTTTTGATATAAAGAAAACTGAACCCCTGTAGTTCTGCATTTGTAGCACACATGGAGTACTGTCCTAGAGAGAGGATTCACAACCCTTCTCCTAAAAATCCTTCACACTGGACATTTAGTTTTTGGGAAATGACCCAGGTCTTTTAAAACTTAGTGCACAAGGTGAACATATTTGTCTGTGTTGCATTTTATTTAGATCTGAATTAATGTGAGAGAAAATTTTAAAACAATTTATTAAAGAATTTCATCCCAGAAACCTGATTTTTGAAAAAAATATGCTGTTTTAAGCTATTGATATAGTACAGAGGATACAGTATGAGTTAGTTAATGCCAAGGTAACACATTAGATTAATAAAAATACCACAGGAAGACAGCTACCTAAAAATGCAAAGCATGGTAACAGTACATGGATCTGCAAGAATGCAACATTTCAGGCTGTCCAACTGAAAAAGCTAGCTGAGAAAGATGGGCAAGAGATTTGTACCTTACCCTCGGTTTGTACTTTACCCTTACTTTTACCAAGTTAATCGTTTGCAGACCCTCACCAGAAGCAATTAACAGTTTCCTGTGACTACTAGAAGCTTTAAACTGTGGGCAGAATACTAAAAGGCACCAGTGCTGCTAGCTGATGTATGCTAAGAAATTACTTAGCTCATAGAATTGGCCCCACAGAGTAACTTCCAAATTTGGTATTGAGTGATAAACTGCCACATGGAAACACACAGAGACTGAAATGACTCAAGAGAGGAAGGAAATGTTATTTTGTAAAAAGTCTGAAATTTCCTAATCTTCAACAATGTGCCAATCCCAGTGACATTTCCTACAATGCACATCATTTGTTTTAAATCCAGCTATGCTTTCCTCTGTCCTAAAATAGATTTAATTAAGAAGATAGAAAGCTTAACTTCTTTAGTTAGTTTGACAATAATTAAGATCTAGGATAAATTTCAGGCAAAAAATTTTCTGAACTGTGAATGTTACAGTAATTTGTTTTGGTCAAAGCACTAGTTTGAATGCCCTCACATTCAAAGTTACCTCCTTCACCCACAAAAAACTCGTCCAGTTTTATTCCGGGAGAAGGCAACATCTTAATGGAAAGCAAGGAGTATAAGGGGAAGAAAAATGAGTAGAACAATCATTTTCATCAAAAGAAGTTTTTAACAGCTCTAGAAAAACAATGCTATTGAAATTCAAGCACAAGCTGGTTAACAATCTATTAAATAAAAATAATTAATGAGTCACAAAACTTCTGTGTTTCACACAGATGTTAGCAAAAAACACCAATTGCTTTAAAATCTTGTAGGAAACAAAGCTTACCTGAACCTCTTCAAAAACAGAGGCCTGTTCCTGATTACTTAGTGTGGTTAGATGCTTTTGTAGTTCTAGTTTAGTCTTAGAAGGGTGCAACCCTACCAAGAGAAACACAAAAGAACAAATGACAGGGTCTAGTTTTTCAGAATTAATCAATCACATAAATATGTTCACAATATAAGCCAAAGCTTTTCAATTATTTGAGCTGACCCATTCCACTATTTCATAACAGGGCATTAGAAAGAACTCTAGGTTAATTTAAAGCTACTACTAAACTCATGTCTTTAAAATGAGGGACATGAACTCTGCAATGAGGAGATTTACTGGGCACAGACCAGGATTATACTCTTAACTGAAGATTCCATTATCACACAAGATAAAATAAACCCACAATCTACTGCATTTTAGCAGACTGTTTTGTTGGTGTTTTATGCAGTACTGCTTGAATTTTGTTTATGGTATAAATACAATTCACTTTCATTTTCTCCAATTTCTATGCCGTGGTCTCTTCTGAAAAAGAGTATATTTATTGCATGCTAGTGAAGTTCTTACTTTGCCTCTTGATGAAAACATTTATTGACAGTCTAAAGCAGACTACCCTTTCATTCAGATTATTTTTTCTGTTCTCATCCTGGATTAATTCCTTTCCTCTATTTTCTGTGGAAAAACAGCAAACCATCAACAGTATTGTGCACTTCAGTTTCTGGTCATGGAATATCTCCTTCAGAAGCAGACGAAATGATTAACCAGCTGGCATGACTGAAGGCATTAAGGATCACTTGCCTTCAAGAAACTTCCCAAAACACACAGCTAGCTGAAAACCAAAATAGAATGAAAGTAGTTTTGGAAGTTCTCCAGTTTCATCAAATTAATACTAAACAGGTTTTAGTCCAACAAGCCACTGTCACATGATCTGACAAGCTGCTGTTGCCCTTTATTGATTCCAAGCATCACTTACAGGAACAAAATCTGTGAAATTTGCCGAAATGTAAAGAGGTTTTTTATGTCTTGAACTTCTGCTCTGAGCGACAACTACAATTCTAATTTCTGCATTTTCATGAAGGAGCACAGATCAACACAACAAGCACATATTAAAAGCATACTGTTCAGTTCATGCTTCCTGATAGCATAATGCCAGTTTCTAAGTGGGTTCAAAAGGACAGCAGGTCATAGCTATTGCAGCATCTATCTCTCAGAGGATCTTCTGCATTTACAGGGCTAATTGAGCCAAACAAGCTGCAAGTTACTAACGTTTACACTTGTAAATAGTTTTTAAAAATTTGACTAAAACACAATAAAGGAGCTTAACTTTTGTTAGAAAATTCTTATTACTTTACAGAAAACCTGACATTACAGTTCTCTAAATAAAAGTATTGGCTTTCAACTTTCCACCCCAAGCAAAGCATTCATCTCCTTAGGTTTTTACATATAAGACTGTCCCCCAATGAAATTGTCAGAAAAAAATACTCAACCAGAAAGTTTTTTAAACCTCACCTTCTATCTTTTCACAGAGTTTATGCAAACTTTGCATAGGACACCCTTCACAGAGCTGGGGTTGTGCCTTGGAAGTTTGTTGCACAGCAGCCACAGTGAAAGCCTGTTTCAATGTCATCATGATTTCATCAACCTGAAAAGAATGGCATGCAAAAGAACAGAATTTCACTCTTCCACTGAGCTTTTGTTTTCCTTAACACAAACACAACAGTCTTTTAGAATGACACTGCCCCTTGCTTGGGAATGTGCTTATGATTAAAAAGACAAGCTGTTCCCATGTCATTTTTGCACAAACACACAAGTAAGATAAAACTAATCATGAAGCCATGTCTCTTCCAGGGCACCTGATTTTATTACTGTGGTCTAATAAAAGATACTAACCCCTATCTCAAACCCCTTTCTTGTCTATGATAAAAAAGCTTACTGCAGTTGTGATGCACTGGTCTTACTTAAAGCACAGGAGTGCAGTCCTGATTTTCAGAACAGGTGCCTGATGAGAAAACTGCCCCAAAAAAGAGGCATAAGGTCTAACTTAGTTTGTGCAATGAAAGGAAGATTTATTGCATTTTAAAGGAAATATTCTGCCCTCAAAACAAATGAAAAGGTCTTTAGCAGACTGCTATGTTAGTTACATTTTTGAAATACTAGTATTTCTGAGTGGAATCGGATTTGAAGACACACAGCAAAATACAGAGCATAGAGCAATAGAAGGGAGCAATAGAAGACTTTTAGGGCCTAATATTCCATCTGGCTATTCTTTTCTTTCACTTACCAGTGCTTCATCTGTACACTGAAAAACGTAGCAAACAAAGTGGAAGCCTCCATTTTCTGAAGACTCCCTGCAGATGAACCCAAAGTGATCCACATGTCTAATTCCCTAGCAAAGAAACAACACCAATGAAGCAGTCATATCTACTTTCAATGTTTTGTACCAGTATTTCTTTTTAGGAAGAAAAGAACAAAAGGTCTGATAGCATTACATATAGGTCAATTATCTCTGTTACAGCTACATCATGTTCACTGCAATCTCAAATCAGTGTGTTCATTCTAGATCATGTTATTCATCCACTGCACACAGAAGTAAGCCTTTATCTCAGAAATCACAATGCAAAGCATGAAGGAAGAACAATGGTTTTATAAAATTACTGATTAACTAGCAACTTTTCAACAGCAATCGGTAAAACTGCTGTTGAGAGAATCCATTTGGAGTGCTAGAAGAGAGGAGTACATGAGCATTCACAGATAGAGCATATTTAAACAATTAAAAAAGAGAGAAAGAATACACTACAATCTTACCTGAGAACAAAAAGATATTTCTTTAAAGCTTTTCTCGATTGCAACTTTTTTTGTGTCAGGACTGATAAGGTAAACTTCAGACTGGCCAATCTAAAAAGAGCAAAATAAATTGCAGGGTGCTAACAAGTAACATTACACTTCCTTTTCTCCTACTATAAAAGTGTTTCTTGAATGTAGATCTCAATTTTTTTTCTACCTATATATTTATGCCAATTATTGTATTACTACCAGAAAGAATAGTGAAGCAACGTTGATTTGGCACTGAGAGCTCTGCATGTTACTGCACTGAGGTTTAGCGAGACAGGAGACTGAAAATAATGTTTAAACAGATGAGAGCAATGTCGTGCCACAAGTAACCTACTCTGCACTGAGAGAAATATACTCACACTCCCTTTTCTTATTTTCTGCAGTCTTGGAATGTACCACATTCACAGAAGCTACTTAATGAGATTGTCCTAAAATTTAAATCTAAGTTTGTACCTCTTCCTGTATTCCACCTGATTATTTTTTCAAGTTTTATCTATTTATTTAAGGCATGCATACAATTTAATTTAAAGCATTAAACTCAAAAACTATACAAATGAACTTATTGGAGTATATTTTCTAATGTAATTTAATCTGTAGGCCATTTGCATAGCAGTGACCCAAAAAAGTATTGACAGACAAAAGGGCATTTTTAAGCTGAAACTATTACAATTTTTTCAGCTTCTGGCAACATCTTTGTAAGATAGGAATGGAAAAATTTAAATTCTTCATGTTTTCTAGCACATCAGAGAGACTAAAAACAAGTCTCATATCAGATTTTAGGAATGCAGGAGGAATTCGGATCCACTCATGAGCATGACTTAGAAGATAAACTACTTCAATCCCTACCAAATCCCAAAAGATGCATACAAAACCATCAGCAGCACCAATGTAACTGTACTTTCTTCAGAAAGGGGGAAGGGAGGAATCTTGTGTGTGAATAGATCAAGTCAGAGGGGTCACCTCTGTATGTCTACAAATGGTCCTGTGCATTCACTTTCCACCTCTTTTTTCACTTCAACCAGTCACAGTGGTTTTCCCCAGATGCCTGATGGTTTCCTTGTATTGCCCCTGGGGCTGACCTTGCATGTGTTCATGGGGCTATTCCTTCCCACACCTACTCAGCAGCCTCCTGCTTGCTGCTGCCCTCCCCTCCCTGCAGCGAGAGGCTCCTCCTTGTAGCTCAGTCCCACACAGTTCTTTCACACTTGGTCCCTGGGCAGTAGCGACCATTTGAAGTCAAATGAACAAGGAGAAAAAAGCCCAAACCAACGAACCTCTTCCCTCTTCCCCCCCCCAACATACAGCCCGGAGAAAAATCTAAAATTAGCCCCTCTGCCCCAAGTCCTAAGGAACTGGCTACGGAAAGCAGTTCTTCAGGAAGATATATGAAAATCAGGACTGTTTGAATGAGGTGAGGAGAGCTGGCAGACAACTAATCTGAGTATTTTTCACACCTTATGCATCAACCAACCTTTGCTTCAGTCCCAGGGAAAATCCAAGTAACTAACTGAGAACATATCAACCATCTTTTTTTCCTCTGGATATTAAGTTACTTGTAAGCATTTCATATGTAGCCACACACAAACTGATGAGACCTATGCATGCTGCCTGCATTCCCTTACTCAGAACCTGCTGAACGTGGGGGACAGGTAACCAACAAACTCAGCTCTGCCATGAGCTGCTGCTTGTGGATACTGAAGGCACAAACTTGAGTTACTTCACTTCCTTATATTTAGATGAATTTAGACTGGCTGAATAGGAAAAGCTGTGCATACTGAACAATATTTTCCCAGGAAAAACACAACCCAAGACAAAAAGCCAGATCAGCAAAGCTTCAGAATTTGGCAATGTGCCTGCCAGCAGGTGACTGACATTATATTCATGCTAAAGCTGCAGGTGTCTTTGAGAGCTGTTGCATCTATTTAATATAAATTAAAAATGCACTCACTGGAGCAAGAGGATCTGAACCTACGCAGCCCATCTATAATCTGTTTCTAAAATATGTGCTACAAATTAATAAGGGTGTCATGATTTATTTATCATTAGGCATTATTATTACAAAGGCTACCTGTATTTTCTATCTGAAATATATGCTCAGGGGAAGAAGGTAAACACGGCTTTATTTTTAGTAGGGAAGAAACATCTCTCCATCTTCTTCCACTTCTCTGCCTGATGCCAGCCTGCCACAACCACACAGAAGCTTTTATTCAGGTATAGCCAACGACAATGTTTTCTGCATGCTATTTTTTACAGACATAACATGATGGCAATCCTTCTTAAGGATTCTCTTTCCCTGCTTCAAAAACCCTGCTATAATTGCAGACATTCCACTCCATTACCGTCCTTAAAAATGCCCAGCCCCAATAGCAGCTGACAGATCCAAGATGACCTTAGGAGAGTCAGTCTTTGCACTATCAGTTCCAGGTTTGCCTTATCCTCGGAAGACACAGGCTATGTAAAATAGGTTATATAACTTACCTATCGTGAGGATTGTAAGAGGAGCAAATACCACATTCTTTACTTGCTTCTCAGTTCTTGGAAAATAGTTTTGCTGCTCACCTATCAAGACAAGGGCATTGCTAGCCACACCAAAGTGGAGCACGAGTGGAGGCACATGTGGAGTAGAATAGGAAGCTATTACACTACTACTCCATCATTACACAAACATCTTGGCAGCAGGAGCACCTTCACCAATTACACTACTTATCATGGGACAAAGTCTACTAGCTCTCAGTCATGGTTTGGTCCTTCTGCTCTAGTTACAGGTAATTTATTCACCTGGAAATGTATTTCTACTGTTACGAGTTACTGTAAGGGTACATTCCATTTTGCAATTGCATAACTACCTACTAACTTACAGCAGCTTTCTAAAAGCTTTCTTTAGAAACCCAATGTTTCACGTGGTACTGTTTTAAACTATTTAATATAAACTTATTTTGAATATATAAACCAATTAGTATTAATGAGTAACGCTCTCCAGAGAAATAGGCAAGTTTAAGTTAAGCTTTGGTAATTGCAATTAAGTTATCAAAGAAGTAACTGCCATCTGTCAGAACATCTGCTTTGGTGTTTGCCACTCCAAACTCCAAGCTATGAAAACGCCACCAGGAGCTGCAAATCTTGCTTTACCGTAAACAACATAGTCCGGTTTTCTGCAATATCAGTTGGCTGCACAACACTGTGTCCATAGATGAGTTGACTTTTTAGGTTCAGTGAAATTGCATCTTCTTCAAAAGACCTGACAAAGCTGTTACTCCTAAGGCTTCCCTCTTGGAAATCCTTCTTAAAAGCAAAGGAACGAAGTCCAGGCTGAGAAAAAGATTTCCTAATTGGCCTTTTTTCCTCCTCTTCACTGACCAAGGGCTGGAAGACAGATCGAAATTTGCTGCTGAAAGAGAAGCCTCCGAAGTTATTGGCAGTTTCATGTTGTTGGGATGATGAGTTGAAATCTGAATTTTTTGTACAACTTGCACGATTAAATTTATCAATGCATTCATCTATGAGTGCTGGAGGTGCATTTTTATGTGCTACTGTTACCCGTCCACAGAACAGCACCTCAAACTTTTTGGCAAAAGGGTCCTCAACATCTGAGAGATTATTCTGAAACTCTTCTTGACGGGCAATTTTTCCAGCTTGTCGAATAGAGCTTATAATCTCAGGCACCTATAGAAGGGGAGAAAAATATACATTAGCATCCTGTGTTTTACAACAAACAAATTGCAAAATTAAGAAGCTCCCTGCTGTAATTTTCTGGAATGGATACTTTTGATTTGTTTCAAATAAAAAAAACAGTTGAAGTGATCTTGTATTTGTTCAAGAGACACTTTACAGCAGTTAAATACTGAGAGGAGGAATTTCTCATGTCTCCTTCCCAGGAGTTTACCATTATCAACACTTTGTTAGAAGAACTTTGTCCCTTGCAGTGCTCTTCATCTTCAGTAAAACTTTTGCCTCTGAAGCAACCTGTATAACATGACAAATTCCTACTCAAAATGAAAGTCACAAGTACTTCAGAAAGCATATGAGAAGCCATGGACTAATTAATTGGTAAGGTTATTTAATCTCTGTTATTTTTCACTCCCTTCTCTTACTGAAACACTCATGTCGTGTAGGTTAATGAGTCTCCTGCAAATTTACTTTCCCCTTCATAATAGCATATTACATTGTTATGGCAGTTTGGTGTTTGGTTGCTTTTTTTAAATGCAAATGGCTGTATTTTTGAATAAATATATTAATTGTTTTAGATGTTAATTTTTATTCTACTATCCTAGATGACACTCTTAAATAATATTACCTCACATAATGACTTTCAGAGCATCTGTATGAGACAGCAGTCTGCTACAGGTCACAGATGTTGCAATTAGAACCCAAACTGCCATGTGACATACTTTTAGTGACAGTAAACGGTCTCAATCTCAGTTGCTGATATGGTTAGAAGGTAGTGATATGCATATGCTGTCCGTTAAGCTGCTGTGAGGCCCATGCTTGGTTACATCACACTGCTTTGACTGACCTAGAAGATTAAGGTTCTTCTGCAGTCTGTGCTGCTCCTGCTGTAATGAAAAATGTGAGGCCACCATCTATGCTTAAACCTGCTAATTCTGCCAGCTTTTTTATTTACCAAAAGTACTTTTGAGAAAAATCTGTGCAAAGTGTGCTAATTTCCTGACAAAACAAATTTCCTCTGTCAAGCATCAACTGGAGCTTGCTTTACTTACAAGTATTTGGTTGCAGATAGCACAGAAGGAAGTGCAGGAGCAGCAGACTAAAATAACAGCCCAGAAGAACCATCTCCCCTATAAGAAAAGGCATCCCTAAACCTGACAATATTTGGGAGACATGGCCTCTGGGTCTTTTTCAGACATTTTTATGGTTATCTACTGCTTAATCATAATGCAGCAATGTACATAAACTAACTGAGGAAACGGCAAAGGACTTAGAGGGAAAAAAACCTGAACAGCTAAAACTGAATGAATATTCTGTGCGCTCATAAAGACCTCAATAGGATTCCTATTACAGACAAGGAAACAAAGATAAAGAGATGGGTGGGTGGGTGGATGGGTGGGTAGGCAGGTTGGTAGATAGATAGATAGGCACACAGAGATAGCTAGTGGATTTAAAACAGTAAGTAACAAATTACAAAATAAATACAGAACTCAGGAAGCATTATTTCACCCTTCAGCACAAGGCATGAGTCATCAGCTAATCATTCAGCAAAGACAATAGGGAAGAATGGGCAAAGAATGGGCAAGAAAAGCAGGGTCAGGAATTTGTAAGTCTATTCTCTGATATATCACAAACCAGCCAGAAAGCCTTGAGCTCAGGAGGCTTTGTGCCTAACTTCTTAATCATACAGAAGAAGAACATTAAGGGTATAACAAATCTGTAGTACCTCAAACAATATGCATTTGCTCTACAGTGAGCTTAAGGTCTATCTCAGTTTTACTTACCCAGTACTCCTTCAAAGAAACAATTTTTAGTGGCATAATGTATCAGGATGACAATAAAACATAAAACTTCATTCTACCCACATTTGAACCTGCAACTGCTTTAGCAATTTTTAATAAACATGCTTTACTCTTGTGGGAGTGTCTGGCCTCACCAGCCATAGGCAATTTTACTACTGAGTTGCCCAGGATACACACAGAGGCCAGCAATCCCACCTCTGCTTTTGCTGAGGCTGCAGAGGCAACAGCAAAGGACTGAGGCATTTTCTGAACTCTGCTTACTTTGGTAAAGCCAGGAGCATCAGCTCTCACCCGGGCAAAGAGGGCCACTGTCTCAACCACAGTTAAGCTCCCCCAGCAACACACATGTCAATGACTATAAGGGGAGTTTCCAGCACTGCAGGCGCTGCAAGGGTTACAGCTGTGCTAAAGCCCTGACAAGGCATTAGGGATCCAGCACATATATGCAGTTACTGAATTCAACTTCTTCAATGTTTTTAGTTATCAATTACCTTGGACATTGACAAAATAGCTATTCAACAGTGGCTATACTTTTTATACAGACAGTGGTTAGGGAAAGACACTATATCACACAGAAGGACTTTGCAGTAGTTAATAAACTTTTTGTCTGAAGAGACCGACCAAGCCTGTTGATGAAAAATCAAGGGGAGTGTTTATTTATTTATTTTCACACATGCTAAGGCTTGAATCATGTCATTGATAAGTAACAGCTGGCTTCCGTGCTACACTTACTGAAAAACACTGGCTCCTCTGTTCCCACTTACAGACCTAAAAAAATTCGCAGCCTGCTAATATAATTTTATTACTCCTGATTAGGCAATTGATGCAGCAGCAGCAGAAGCAGCAAATCACCACCTCACTTTCCTGTGACCCTTACATATGTTAAACATTTATCGATTTTCATTAGTAAACACAAGATCCATTATGAATGAGAAAAAAACCACCAAAACACTTATTTCCCTGGAACTGTTCTTTGCCTGATCAAGATTTGTGCTCTTTTTATCTACCTGTATCACTCCAGACTTTTTATGCCAGTATTGAAAATGAACAGTCCACCTGCCCTCTGTATCCTCTGACACCTGCTCTCCCAGTAAACAGACCTGGATGCTGAGTACATAAACATGAAGTAAACAGTAGTTAAAAATAAATATAATTATTTCAAGTCATTAGAATAAAGACGTAGGCTCTATCCTGGCAAATCTTGATTAACCACAGATGGAACATTTCCAGATTAAGCAGCATGCCACTGGGTGATCAGTAACCATATCTCTTGCAAATCCCCAAAAATTAAGATGTAAACAGAATCAGGTTTTATGGGTCTTCAATTTGTATTGAAAAGCAGCAAGGATGAAGTTGCTCCTGAAGTAAGTTAATGTTGCTTGGCTTATTTAAAGGTTGTGGGCTCTTTCTGAACATAAGAAAAAAATCTTTTTTTTTTTTTTTTTAATTTTTTATTGCAAGGGTGGCCACAAGCTGGCATAGGCTGCTCAGAGAGGTTGCAGAGTCTCCATCCTTGTAGATATGCAAACTCTGACTGGACATGGGCTGAGCAGCCTTCTCTAGGTGACCCTGCTTTGAGCAGGGGACTGAACCAGATGACCTCATGAAGCACCACCCTATGTCATCTTGGTGATATAGATGCCTACTGCTTTTATACACACCTACTGTTAACTGTGCCTACTAATCTGAACTTGCTAAGACAGCAGCAGAACACTGTTGCACAAAGGTATGACTTCCAGCCATGCAAATTCTCTTTCCTAGCATACTTCTATTCTTTAAGTGTTTACTGACTTGTTTCTCAATATAAAGATTACTTCTCTAATCAGAAAAACCACTGCTTGTTGACCTAAAATTATTTCCCTAAACCCACAAAACTAAGTATAGAATATCAGTGTAAGCAACAACAAAACTTAACCAAACACAGAGCATAACCTTCTTATCACTTCAGGCCAAACAAGCCTGCTGAACAGAGAACACAACTGAAATGCACTTAGAAAAAGGTTTCATGTTTAGAGTGTCTGAATTAGATACAGAAAAAGATCACTTATCTATAACCATTAAAACTAACACTAGACTTGTGTTTTTTTTAAAAGCCTACCACATTATTTCTGGTATAATGAGAATGTTTACTTTGCAGAGACAAAGCAGGGAACTGAAATGCTGAGTATTCTTGTGACTTCACTCGTGAGTATTCAAGCAAAATACAAACCAACACCTAGGACTTCCTAGTGCGTGTTATTCAGTTACAAGAAAAATAGCTACAGCTTCTTTGCCATGCACCAAATCATGACAGAAGGCAGAAATTTTTAAGCATGTACAGGTTTGCTGCATCTGGAGGACAAAGAACACCTCTTTCCCCTCACAAAAATTGCAGTTGCATTTTTACTGAAAAAAGCAGTCACCCTGTAAGTTCACATACAAGCACATAGGAGGTCAAGGTCTTTATCCTGCCAGTAGATTTCAGAAAGAATTTGAAACTATTTTAATGAAAAGAGCCCAGTGACAGCTGAATGCAACAGCTGACTTTTGGTAAGACCAGGCTAAAAAAAAGATCCCTAGTTTTTTATACATGGTAGGCAAGAAAGCACAATGTGCCAGAAAAAGAACTACTAACACATCAGCCAGGAGGACTAGGTGAAAAATTTTAAAAGTGGGATAATTTATTATTCTAGATGTTATGCAGTGTTGATACTTGCAGTATAAATCTACCAGTTTATACCTACCAGTCTCTGCAAAAGGCTTCAGGTCAGCGAAGGGCTCACGCACCGGCTTAACTATTTCAAGGACATAGGTGGTTTTGTTTAATGTGAGACAGACCTGTGCTGACAGGAACTGGTCTTATGCAACAGACTCCAGAAATTGCTGGAGACTGAAAAACATTAGGGTCAGATTCTTAGGCTGAACCTCAGAATGCTTCACACCACCCCAGCTAGAACAAAGACTTAAAAATCTTCCACAAAGCTCTTGAAAAAATTAGATGTTTTGTCTGAATTTTACTCAAATGTGAGAGGATATCTGAATTATTTTTAAGTGCTTTTACTTGCATTTTTTTCCTGATCAATAGAGCAGGCTCAGTAAAATATGTCAAGAAGTCTATTACTGTTTGCTGTTAATATCTTTCCTTCTTTGTTTTAGTAGAGAGTACTGCTACAGAAAAGATAGGGTACACTGCTTTTAATCTTGGGAGAAGCTATCTAGTTGTACCAGGACAGACTGCAGTATTTTTGTCTCCCATAGTGTATTTACAATCATGGAATATTTTGTAAAACTAGTAGAATGAAGAAATTAAAAGAATTTTTTAAACATACACAACACATATAAAAGATAATACAGCACACTATTTACTTGCATTTTTTAGAAGACTGCATAAAATTTTTTATTTCAATAGTTTAATACGTAATAAAAAGTAACTGTTCCATTTTCAGCACACTGGTAGCAAAATATTTGTGCAGAAATCAGTGCAGATCAGCATTTCCTGTCCTTATTCCTTAACTCACAGTAGTAGTCAACTAGCTTCTTGAACATTTTTCTCCACACATAGGATTTAAAGTTTGGCATTTTTAAACCTGAATAATTTTAATTAATATGTTTTACAGGTACTCTTTTTCTTTTAAATTGATATATTGCACAATTTCTCCTTTCAAAAATCACAGAATAATTTAATTTGGAAGTGACCTCTGATGGTGCAGTCTCCCACATAAAGCAAGGCAAATTTCCAAGTTAGATAAAACTTCAAACTTTGATGAGATGCTAGGGGTCACATCCAGCTAAGTTCCAAGTAGGAATTCCAAGACAGAACTTCCTTATTCTCTGGCATTAGCAGAAATTCAAGATAGAAGAGTTATAAACTTTTGCAGTCATTTTCCATTTCAGTGAAAGGCCTTTTATATTCAGATGCTATCTCAAGTGTCTTCACAGGCCTTTTTTTCTTCTATTATCTTGCTTGAAGACTGGTCTACAGTCTCCTACATCTTGCTGGCTTTTTCCAGTCATTAACTTCAATTCTTGTTTTAAAAAATTTTACACACTGACCCTTAATAAACAGTTCAACGGAACACTTGCATTATTACCTTTCTTTATTTGCCATTTGTTGACTTTTATTCCTCCCACAAAGCCACTTTCAAACCCAGATTTAATTCAGAGAAGAACAAAGTTCATAACTCTTCCAGTCCCTGGCTGACGACCATCTTTGCAAGCTTCTGCCAGCTTTTCTGTGCATAGCGAATGCACTGGGGTAGAACCAAAGTGACATTCTTACCAACAGCTCCCTAAGTACTAAAGATTGGCAGCTGCACAGAGAGACAATTCACCTTTACTCCATGAGTTCCCTCCTCAACACATAATGATCCAAAATTTTGCTGCTGTATGCTCACTGCTCATGAAACAACTTAAACTGTGCCACTCTCAGCAGCTTCACCATCCACACATGTTGGTCTAGCACATTTCTCTGTATAGTACATAAGATGCTCTGCGTGTCTCACTTAACCAGTCTTTTGAAATGTCTTTTGAAAAGGAGAACAAGCTGGAGCACAACCAGAGTGCTGTGAGGGGTAGCCAGGGTAGCAGCCAACAGGACTAACCAGAGTGCAGGTGTGCTGCTTAGGAAGGGCTGTGAAACCTGCAAAAGCAAGACAGAGGTGTTGAACTCTCCCTTATTAGGGCTGAAACAGCAGTTCAATATCACCATGGGCCCATGAAAAGAACAATCATACACATGCCTACTCGTGGGCATGGTTTTCTTAGTAAGCTTTGAATCGGCATTATACAGAGAAAGGGATAAGTGAGAGTGATAAGGCCAAGATCCAAATTTTGCAGGGATGCTTGTAAGAAGCTGATGAATCTGAGGTCACTGAAATTCAAAGGATATTTTGTGTGGGGCAGAAGGGAATCATCTGTTTAAATCTAGTTCTTTTTGACCTGGATGAGCAGCACTAGCATCATTTGAGATGGCTCTGACACGGTAGGCACCAAGAGTGGAGCTCCATGTAGCCAACACATACTCTTACAGTTTACACATTACCATAAAAAGCTGTAAAGGGGACCAGACTTCCCACACACATCAAGTGCTACCTCCAGAAGTCTGTTAAGTACTGCCAACTGATGTCATGAGTACAGTATGCCACTTTCACACTATCACATTCCTTTTAATATTACAGACAAATCCCAGCTCAAGAACATTCCTCATGATTCCTTAGCCAGACAGAAAAGAGTACACTCTTTGCAAAATCATGTGAGTTCAAGAGCACTCCATGTAATTTAAAGATGCACAAAAAGGTTTTCTTTCCTTTGGAAAAAAACCCAAACCAGTATTTCCAGAAACTGTTCACGAAGTATTGTAAACAAGCTCAGAAATAGAATATAATTGTACTCGGTGTTCTAGTGAAGTTGGACTGTTCAGTTTTGTGGTGGCGCTTCCTCCCCAGGAGAGATGCATCACGCTGCTGATACATTTTAAAGGTTTCTTACATGGGCTCTCAAGACATAGCTTACTTGAAGCCTGAAATACAACAAAACCTGGCTACTCTTCATAATTAAACTGCCATGTCCCAGATTCCTTCTTACTTCTGGACCCCTCCCCATGAAAATGCATGACCCAAAAGCAAACTGCAGTTGGCAAAGTCTCCATGGACTTCCAGAATACCTCCAAATGCAACAGCACCTGACTGGCTCTGAAGGGGATATTCTTACAAAATCTGCATTGGGGAAGAACGTAAGTATACTCTGGCATATACCTCGTGGGCTTATTACATGGTGTTCACTAATTCGTATTTGCCCAGCCCTTTCTGTCCTTACAATAGAAACTATTTATTTTCATCCTGTACTGCTTTATCAGCTGCTCCATTCAGTTCCATAAACTTATAAGAAGCAACAGTGGAATAAATCAAAAGATATTTCAAATAATGCATTAACATCTTCATAGTGTTATCTTCTCCATATTTTGTTTCCAAGGTTTCTTTTCACACAATTTCATAAATGAAAACAGTACTTCAGGACATGAAAATCACACCTACAGGGTTCCTGGCTCACATTTTACAAGGTGACTACTGAACAAGGAGGCAATGCCTGTTGTAAAGCAATAACTAGAAATACCTGTGCTTGTTCATTATCAACAGGGATTAAATTTTTTGGGAGAGGTGCAAGATGGAACTGCAAGCAGCTCCCTTCACAGGGCTGAGACAGGCCTGGGACTCTGTTGGAGGTTATGGGGTGGGAAACAAAAGGAAGCCTATTCTTAGATAGCTATAAATGGAGAAAGACAGCAATGGCATTTTAAAACTTTCAGGACAAGAGCTCTTTTCTGTTCAGATTTTTTTTGAGGGGGGAAGAGAATTTGTTGTGGTTTTGTTGTCTTTTATAGCTGAAGGGCAATAAAAGGACTTAAAACAGGAAATTAGGTAGTAATTTTTTTTCTAAATTATTAATCAGATTAAATTTCAGTTGTACAGTAGGATAGAATAGACTCTCTCCTGGTCTCCATTGCTCTCAGGCTTCTGGCAGTTATCAAAATTGGTACAACTGGCAACAAATGGGACAGCAAAACAGACAGAAGTGAATACACCTTCTCGCAAATTAAAAAAAAGCCTGAAACTCTTCTGTCCTTTTTATCAACATCCAACTTCAAACAAGAAGGGAGGAAAACTCCATTTGTGATGTGTGTCCTCATTACAACTAAGGTTATTTCTGATATAAGCTTCTTGACAGGTGACCCAAATGCATGTCAAAATCCCCCTCCCCTCAAAATTTATTTTGAGGTTTTCATGGAGGAAGGGAGCGGGGAGAAGTCAACCTATGCTTTCAATTGATGTGATGTGTACGTTTTAGCTGCAGTAGAATAGAACACCAGCTCTCTTACCCTGAGAATAGATTTGACAGACTTCCTGAGGAAACAGACAGACCCACAGCCCTTCTTCCTAGAGCTGCTGGTGGGAGACACAGGGACAGATGATGTTAACGGGAAGAATCTTACTCAAACAGTAAACTACTATAAAGGTCCCAAGGGAACCAGACTGAAGAAGCTGATAAGCTATTTCCAGCATTCTGCCTGATTGGTATAAAATCTCAGTGAACTGATTTGCTTGTGGATGAGCACATTTGCTGCTTTGTCATATAGTAATAGATTTCATCTGCCTCAGGTCAACTCACAGGAGAACAGGATGGGAAAGAAATGACTAAACATCCCATGAAAATTACTCTTTCACTTAAAAAAAGCAGTTGCTTCACCAGTTTTTGTCCTCCTCTGCTGCAAAACAGAAGAAAAAATGCTGGCTGAACTGTAACAGCCTACAACAAATAATTTTTATATGATTCCGTGCTTCATAAACAAAACAGCATCAGCAGCGTGAACTGTGTTTGCGTATAAAAAAATATGCTTAAATCTGAAAAGGTCAGCCTTCAATGACTGTATATCAAGAAGAAATGTTGCTTTCACAAAATGATAAATTCTATAGGTTTTATTCCAATGGAACATACCTAAATCTGAAATTCCAGCTCATATTACTGGTTCAGGTTCCGGGTAAGTAGCACCAGTTTTAAAGACAGGCCTCTTGTACATAATTGTCTGAAACTCCAAAGCACTTCTAAAAATTTCCTTTTCCATGACTTGCATTTGAGGAGATTGGAAGCTACAAAAAGTTCCACAGAAACAAAACCAGAATGAAACACTTAGCACCAACCATCCAAATTTCCACGACAATGGCTTCACTGAGCTCACCTCATTGGTACTACACCAGCAGACCAATGGTTCGGTAAATGTAGAGGCAACTGTTACAATCTGGTAAAAGTAAGATATTTGGCTAAGGAGCTCCTTGAAATAAATACACAAACCCCCCAAAATGTTTGACTGAAAATGAAAGGAGCTGTTTAATTTAGCTCAGCTTAGCCATTTTCAGTAGGAGGGAGTGTGCCTCTGCAACTATGCATAAGCAGCCTCTTTTCCCCAAACCTGCAATTTCAGAGAATCTGTACCTGAAAATCCTGTTTGGAAGCTACATATCAAAGGTCTCCCCTGGAAAAAAAACATGCTTTTGATTATAGTGATGGTGCTGTAAAGGTCTAAAGAGAAACATTCACATGTCCAAAGCTAGCAACTTTAGATTTGGGAAGAAGCTTCTAGATACTCCAGCCATAAATAATTTTTGTTTGGTTTTTAAATGTGACCATCAACACGTGTGCTTACATACACAATGCCCTGAGAATGGAAGGCAATAAACATTTTTGTGCTCTTTTCACACTGCTTCAGTTAGTGACAGACAGAAGTCTAGGGCACAGAAATTCCCGATAACCTCTTTAGGCCTGAAATTCTCACTAAACACTAGCCAAAAATGTCAACATACCAATAAAACAAAAACTCTCTGATGGGCCCCTATTCCCTCCATCAGGGATGCCACAGTGAAGCCACAGTGTGTCCACACAGCCACAGCTGTGTGTATGCTGTTTGTGCAGCTTCTCTAACTGGATTCTGTAGTATAATCTGTTGTGACTACTTCAACTATTTTATTTTGGACCAGGAATGTGTCTGAGAGCGGATTCTCCCGCTCCACTTTTTGTGTGACAGAATACATTGTAGAGGTGTCTCAAAATACCAGAACTGTCAGCCCTTTAAACAGAACTAAACCTTCATTTTTTGATACATTTCATTGCAAACAGGCATTTGGTTCACAGCACCAAACGAGGGCCAGTTCAACTTCTTCATGAGGGGAAGAGGAGGGGCAGATACTGATCTCTTCTCTGTGGCAGGACCTGAGGGAATGGCCTCAAGTTCTGTCAGGGGAGGTTTAGGCTGGATATTAAAAAAAGGTTCTTCACCTAGAGGGTGGCTGGGCACTGGAGCAGCTCCCCAGGGAAGTGGTCACAGCACCAAGCCTGGCAGAGTTAGAAGTGTTTGGACAATGCACATGGTGTGACTCTTGGGGATCATCTTGTGCAGGGCCAGGAGCTGGACTTCATCCTTTTGGGTCCCTGCCAACTCAGCTTATTCTGTGATTCTGTGAAAACTCTCCTATTAACATTCTATATTTATGCATTAATACATCTCAGCATTTGTTATTGTGACTCAGTTAAAAAGCAAGAATAACTGAAAACAATTCAGACACAATCCAGTACAGTTAACTCAGTGACAAATCCAATACACAGTAGCTAAAGTCATTCTCTTCTCTCAGCTTCTGCTCTTTGAGTTCTGGCTGCTCTTCCCAGTTCTACTGCCTCACCTCTCCATAAAAATAAGTAAGCATCTCTTGAAATATTCTGCATATCTTAACTGATATGTAAAATACTACCAAAACAGTAGCTGAGAATTTTTTTCCTCTGAGCCATTGCCATCTACAAGTATTTCACAGCTTGAACAGTCGAGTTGTAAAGGCTTCTAATGAACAAAAAAGCAGTCAAGCTGTAATTCCATTAACTGAATAATAATTGAATAATTCCATTGAGAATTTACTTGTTAAGTCATTAGTCAACCTCTGTACACCATACCCAACCTCAGCTCCTTCATATTTAAAATAAAATGGTTCCAAAGACTTCTTAAAGTATTTAAAGCTTTTATTAGATGGCACAGTAAAAAAATTCCAACAGCCCCTTAAAGCAGAGGTTTCTCAGAAATGCTGCAGCTTCTACATTCAGGATGATGGGAAATTACAAACTGTAAAGAGGTTTTTACCTGACTTTCCCCTTAGGTTACTTCTCTTTATGGGACCCACAGCCAAGCTGCCGCTTTGGTGTTCTCAGAAATACCTTTAGTACACATAAAAGACTGTTTCATTACAGTAGCCTTTCAAAAAAGGCTATGATGTGAAACAGTATTTTAAATAATGAAATGTAAGGCAAATAAAGTCGAATTGCAGTGCTGCAGATATATGTATATATGGCAAAAATTCCAAACAAACCCTTAGCTGTATTAACCATCTCTGATAGGACCTGGGGTTTTCCCTGATCCTGCAGGATTTACTAGTAGTTTTGCTACTGGTTGGCTCAGAACATGTTAACCACACGAAGACAGCCAGCAACAATTTCCAGAGAGCTGCTTTTCCGCAAAGAAAAGCAAACAGTTTTTGACTAGAGGTAAAAAGTTATGTTTTGAATTGCAGAGGGCAGAACCTGTACAAAAGCGCAAGCTCAGCTACCTTGTCATGCTTAGCTTATTAAATCTGAAGGTCAGCAGGAACCTGAAAGAAGATACTCATGAGAAATTAATTCAGAAAGGCATAAATCATTCAAGAGAAAAACCTTGCTAAACTGCAATCTACATGGCCAGGAATTTCACTGTGGAAAGCTCTACTCCTTACTAAGCACCCCTAATGTACCTTACAAATGCAGAGGACACTGCCCTATACACCTGCCCAGCCACATAAAAGCCATGTGAGTGACTGTATTCTGGCCATCTCCCATCAAACTGGAAACATCTAAGGAGAGCAGGTGCAATTCGAGCCTGGCATGCAGAAAAAGAAATGGAAGGACGAAGAATAAAAGTAACCAGCTCCAAAGGGAACTTAACTGCTGAGTAACTGAGGGGTTTCACCACAGGACTGACTTAATTTCAAATGCTGAGTGCATATTCCTCAGTCATCACCCGGGCCCCCGCAGGGGAAGGCGGGGAGTGACTGGCATACAGAAAACAGTGCATTTGAACTGCTTGGTATTTTATGATAATCTGCATTTATCTGAAAGCTGTCAATTGGTAACAACATTTTACCCCAACATAAACTAACCTGGAGAATCACACTGAGCAGAAACGTAGTGTTCTCGGACAAGGGCATTGTGCAAACTTGGGCACCAAAATACAGCTCTGGCAGAAATCTGCACTTTCTCTTTGCTGCGTTGCTGGCATCCAGCCTGGGAGACAAGCGAGGGTCTGTCCCTTCAGCCCTACCCACAGCATCAATGGCTTCAATGAGATTCTTCCACAAGCAAAACTATGGCTTTTGAGCCTTCCCTCCTCAGTGATTCCCAATTCTTCCCTGGCACTTCTTCTCTATTAACTACTTGATTCTTGATACAGAATGGAAGTATTCAAATTCCTTTACAAAAAAGGTTATCAGGGTAAATGCACTAGCACAAACAAGAGTTGCACCCCCACAGAATATCATCACCATAACTTACTCACCTACCCAAATAATTTATCATAAATAAGATGGTCTTAAAAGTAAGACAGGTTTAACAAACTTTTAAGTTTTTTGGCTTTAGATAGTGTTAAAATGCCTGGTTATGAGGGCTCCTGAAGAGACCAAAACTTGACTTGTTTGGCTAAAATATAAGTCATTCACTGAGGGATTAAAGATGTCCAAAGGTGCTCAACTTCGCTGGAAGCTGTGGGGAATAAAAGATGCACATCAATTAATCTGGATTAAAACATTCTCATAAATCAGTGCAATATACCCTAGAACAGACCAGCAAAAAAGCCAAGATCATCCTTTAAGAACACTCTTAAAAAGGAAAAAAAAAGCAGGAGGAGATTTCTTGGCCATCCTGATTTTCAGTCTCTCATTCCTCTTCATTCCTTTGGAGAAGGAAAATTAATTTCATTTGTAGCTTCTGACCTAAACTAAGAAGTATATTGTTACACCCATGCATGCTCCTCCAGAGGTCTACTAGGAACTCTATTACACAGAAAATAGCAGGAATGACAGCAGAACATCAGCAAGATTAATTCTAACACAGCATATAAAGTTATATTAGGATTAAAATAAATATAAGTTGCATTTCCATTATTATTATGACTGCATCTTCAGTAATGTTTCATGGCACAAGCCAAGAAACCAAGCCTTGCTACACCGAATAGGATAGAAACTTTGTTTATTGATGGCTTGAGAGCTTCCCAAACTGAGGAAAGCCCATAGGCCATTCTGACTCAGAAATCCTTGAAAAAAACCCAAACCAAACCAAAATTTACTTCTTGTTTTGTTATTGGGAATTTCAGAGCATCTCTTGTGAATACACCCTAAAATCTGATTTTCATAGCAGAAGGAATCCAAACAATCAGCTTCTCAGCTCAAGGTCCAAGATTAACCAACCCAGTTGGAGATAGCTACACTGTAAACCCACCCTTTTCTGCCAGTGCTGGTGGCACGTAAGTGGAGGTTCCTGGAGCTTCAGCAACACATTCTGTTGATCTCAGTTCCCCTCAGGAAGGAACTGCGAGCATCCCCTTCCCACATGCTGTCCTGCAGGTTGGAGGCAGCTGCCCAGGGTGGATTGATCCCTGCCAGCAAAATCATTACTGAAGGAACCTTGAATTAAATTACGTAACTGTTCTTTGCATTTTATCTAAGTTATTTTCATTGCAGGTTCCTTGTTGGTTTATAATCCTTCAGATGAAATGAGTTGAAGTTAACACAGCTATTAAATTATATACAGTATCTTTTTTTTTTTTTTTGGTAACCAGAAGGACAAACTACATATAAATTTCATAACTAGCTGAAAATCTGAGGACACGTTTACTCAAAATTCTCTACTTATACAATTAATTGCACTAAAAACTGTTTCTATTTCTTGAGCAATCAGTTCTTTAATTCTGGTTTCTGACAAGATGCTTCTGAACAGAAACTTGCATTATAAAACTAAGCAACTAGTAAAGAACTAACTAATCTTTTTTTTCTTAACTAAAGATGTATTAAACATTATATGAACAGAAATAAAAATTACTCTTAACACTTATCACTGTATTATTACCTCCTACTAATGAATTAATAATATGCAAGTTCACCACCAAAAATCTGCATATCTTTCTTTTTTGAGACTGAAAGCGTTGACAATTTTCAACTCCACGATGATTACTTTTAGTAACAGCTACTTCAGTGATTGAAACTGAATATGAATAGTCTTTGTGCATCTACCAAAGAGACTGTATTTTCTACTCCCAACAGTGCAAACATAGTTTACACTTTCAAGAGACTATGCTTTTAGGTGCTTAGTCAAAGGTTTCCCTTAAGTCAATTGTCTAACTTTTTTATCAAACCATGCAGGAAAAACAGGTATAACTATTCTTTTTTATTTAAATAATTTTAGGAGACTTAAACAAGTCAGCACTTTAGAATTCACCATCCACATAATTCAGGGGTTTAGCCAGCATCCATGTGGCCAATGGGGGCAAAATCAATCCACATAAGACTCAAGCAGGGCTTTATCCTTCAGCCCAGAATGGGCCCCATGGCTGAGCCTGGCAGCACTGCAAAACTCAGGCCTGAGGAGCCTGCATGTCGGTAAGAGACAAGCTGGGTAAAACTGCACCTAAAAACCTGTAAAGAAGATATATTAAAAGGTAATGTTTATACAAACATCAGGGAAACCAATTTTATAGCACATGGGAGTAAATTACTTTATGTGTAACTATCCGCAGGCCTGGGGACTTGCATGGTGAGACTGAACACTTATGCTACTTAAGTGGGGAGTCACTTGTTTTCAAGAAATAGATGCAAGGGGACAGCTTTGCTTTGAGGAGGGCAGCTTCCTCCTCCCCTCATCCCACAGTCCTTCCCTGTTCTAGAATGGACAACCATCTTGTAATAATTGGAAATGCTTGCAATTGTGCTGAAAACCCACAGCAACAGCTCCTACATTTTTACTGATCAGTTTTGGCAGGCAGGAAAGCTTTCTCTATTAACAAGCCTCATTTTATATTTCTAAGTACACTGTTTTGCTTTCCGTCCCAAATTAGTGCTGACAATTAATGGCCATCAAAAGAATAAAACTAAGTAGTTGTGAGGAATCAGCATTGAAATAATTAGTTCTGAAAACCCAGAAAGCACTCCTAAAAGCAGTTAGAAGTGTGTTTCTGCAAGAGCTTGTTTCTCTAAAAACACAGTGAACTCGGTGTGCTACAAATTCTGACCTCCTCCAAGACCAACTCCTCTCCAAGTGAACAATGAGAGAAGGAAATGAGCCATCCCTTGGGGGCATCCTTGAAGTATGTACTCAATGGCATCACTCATCTTTGACAGAAGCCACCTGGACAGGATACCGGCACATTTGTAAGAGTCGTCGGCATGGACACCAGCTGGTATCATTCCCTCAGATAACACAGCAAATAAAGCCTTAGGTTATGCATGAGACAGAGCCTGAGGCATGACAGGAGAGGCAACCACACATGCTCCACTTCACAAGTCTTCACCCAGAGGAAAAAAGGCAAGTGGAAAGAGAGAAGAATACATTTTGATTTTTCAGGGTATGTCTAAAATTCAGAAGGCTCCTTTCAAGACAGAAGAGAGAATATCCTTCTGTTTGAGAATCTGAACAAAGGAAACAGTCACAAGCACTTCCCTCTTACTATCTTCCCAGGGTTGGTATTTCACCTCTAATTAAGCAACTGACCATTTTACACCTGACTACACAGAAGGGAGAACCAGCTTTTATGTGGGCCTAGTAGAGCATACTGTTAAATTTCAAGATGGAAGTTTTTTTCCCAAATAATTCATTCAAGGAACCCACAATTCTTGCCTATCATACAGCTGTTTCACACACTTGCCCTCTTCTACATGTTAAACTGTGTCTCGAGACAGAATACCATTTGCAGCTCATTTTAAGTCAGAGTGGTTGTTACTTCAGAATTTTTTTAAACATCAGCTCAAAACTATATTCTAGAGATCTTTAACCATCTTCAACTCCTTTGCATCCAGATGAAATTTCACAGGTACAGTGGAAAGTCCTACGGGAGCCCTAGACACAGAGATGAAGAAGCAAGCACGACACACACATTGTCATAGTTAAACGTGTAAGTGTCCGACTAAAATCCGACTTATTGTTCTTAATAAATTCAGGGCATGACAAAAACGAGAGGTAAAAAGAGCCCAAAACAAACAGTGGGAGCGCTGTTACACACTCCCCAGAGCACACAAGTGGCGTTAGACTTCAACAGGCACTAAGATCAGGCCTTCTGAACAGTTTTAATTACACTTCTCCCCTTTTACAGACCTCAGCAACGCAGAACAAATCGGCCAGACCTGCAGCTTCGCTTTTAGCCTCTAACCCAAGCCACATCTGACAGCAGGTTGACTTCACTGGTAACTTGGAGTGCTCCTCCTTTCCCCTGACTGAACAATACAGCAGAGCTCTGCTCCCTTCCCAGAGATAACTGACTTGCCTTGAAATTACACGCGAACCTCTGCAAGCCCTAAGGGTGGACTTCACTTCCCGAGCGCGGAGGGCGGCGGGCGCCGCGCCGCCTACCTTGGCCACCCAGCTGAACAATGGTGACATCCTCGGGGCTCCGGCGCGGCGGCCGGCGGCGATCCCCG
>VZTX01016550.1:218418-250830 GCA_013400915.1 Pardalotus punctatus
GCGCCGGGCTGCGGCCGCCCGTTCCCGGCGGGCGGGAACGGAGCGGTCTCGCCCTCCGGCAGCGCGCCCGGGAACGCAGACGGCCGCCTCGCGCTGCCCGGCCACGTAATTCAGCGCTGACGACAGGATTCGTAACTAAAACTTTCTGGGAACATCCTGGCATCGAAGTCATTCCTAACATTAAAGGATCGAGCGAAAAGTCATCTGTTTGAAACCACTGTGAAATGCTACACTTCCAGTCAGGCTTGCCATTCGTGTTAGCTAATGGTATTCGACATGGCACACTAGCAGCTCAACTTCCAGAAATCAAACTGTCGTAGAAGGGAACCCAGTAGTGTACATGCTCCCGGTAGGTCCAAGGATGTTACTTGCCACTCAGCCAGGAACGCTGTTCATTCCTGTCCTTGCTCCGGCTGAGCTGGCTGTGAACAGCCCCCTCCCCTACTCACGGGCCCTAGGGCTGCCTGAAAACAACTAATTTTCCTGAGTTTGGTGGAAGGGCTCAAAACTAGGAAAGGAGACAAGGCCTGGAATTAATAGGAAATAATCCACTGGGCCTAAAACAAAAAGCCCTTTATTTTCCACCACCTCATAGAAACAACATGAAAAACTAGATCTTCACAATTGTAACAGGAAAGCATAGGGGTCTGTTGTGCACTTCTTCCCAATAAATTCAACCTGTCGAAGTTAGATGGTGAAGTGCCAAATTCAGCTCTTCGTTTTGCCCAAAGACACTCTCACCGAGACAGCTACTTCACCGGGAGAGTGCCCTGCATCTGCTTGCACTTGCACACTTATGGCCAATGGAAAGATCTCCCAGTTGAAACTGCTCCACTTGTTTGAGTTATTAAATGAAAACAGGAGGGAAAGAGTGACATGCACACACATGGGATGGGGAGAAGCAGAGCCAATCTCACAGCTCACTGAGGCAGAAAAGGGGCAGTTTTGGCCCCTGCCCCAGACTGCATGATCCTGCAGCCCTGCGTTTGGTTCATGCAAAGCAAACAAGGCAGTGAGCTGCCAGAGAGCTCTATCACCTCCTAATGCTGCACTGGTGAGTGCTCTAGCACTGCTGTATGTCTGTAATGGGCAGTAGAGGGATGAGGGGGCAACATAAAAGCAGTTCTTCTCAGGCTGTTCCTCAGCCACAGTTTCTGAAATTAAAACCTTAAGAAATACTTTTCAGATTTTCATAAAAGGAGAACAGAGTGTCATTTTCTAATAGTTCTACAGATTAAAGTAGAGATAATTCACAAGGATAGCCAATGGCTCTCTCTGGCATTATGACAGTAGCCGTGGACATTTTGATTGCACAGATGTTCTTAGCCATAAACCAAATAAATTACTAAATATGTTTGACACCCATTCTGGTAGCAGTCTCTAAAGGCTTACTGGCATGCTAGAGGGAGAAATTTTCAGTGCTGCTACTGTTCATGATGTACAGAGCACAAACAAGAAAAAAAAGACATCTGTTCTCAGGGCCTTAAACTCAGAACCTGAGAAGAGCACAAGAAGTATTACTATCTGAAGTACAGAACCGGGTCTGCTTTTATTTCATAAAGCAACTGAGGACAAGAACAAGGCAGAATGCTCCTCATTATGTGCTGCTCATAGTTGTACAGTATGACCCCTATATTTGATGGCAGCATGACAGTCTCAAGAGTCTCATTTCTCTAATGCTCAGTGTGAACAATATTACTTCTAAATAATTATATCTTCCCCTTTCTCTGAGGAGGTCCTGCCAGCTTGGGAGTTTTTCCAGCTCCCCCTTCCTGACTGGCATTTTTACACAATTTTAATCTAACAATACACACATCTCCCCCAGAGCCCACACTAAACACTGATGTCAGTCAGGACATCTGGCTTCTCGCCCTGTCGGCAACTGGCTCAAAGACCCATCTTCAGTCTGTCACTTCATACTACTTAACTTCTAAGCCTGTTACATGTAGTTGTTATAATGATGTTTGTATGATTTCAAATGCACCCTTGAAAACTTCTATATGCTTCTATAGGATTGGGAAGAAGAGTGATCTTGTGGTGGAGATACTGAATTAGGAGATAGAGTAACAATGAATGGATTCCAGCTTCTGCTGTTAACATGACTTTCAGGCATGCTACATAACTGCTCTCTCTGCTTTAGTTAATCTCTTAAACAAAGATGACAGATGCCAGCCTTGAAGGAAGGAGGAGTGGGCACACTGGCATTTGGGAAACAGCTGGAAGTGAGGTTTTAAGTGTTCAGCTATAAAAACATTTAGTAATGCATGAAATTCTTCTCTGTTAATGAAAAGGTCACTGTGTTGCTTACCTTCCAAAAAAAGATGTATTTAGTAATTTAGTGAGAACAATAACTACATTCATTTTTCAGGATGTTCAATTTTGTAAAAACAGAACCTCTGTATTTTAGTATTTTAAGTTTGGCTTGTGTAGATAACTGTCTCTCCAAAAATACTACATACCCATTTGGAGAAATGGAAAAATTCAGGGCCAAGGAATAACATCTGTATTGCATAAACAGTAAGTAGCACTTGACACCATCTTATCTAAGTGTATGATCTTTTAAAAATCAAAACAAATCCCTCAGTCCTATGAGCTGTTCCATGTTATCATGGAAAGTATTAGCAAGATATTTGTGGCTGTTTTTCAAATAGCAACAATTAAAATACTTCAAATACACAATTTAAAGCTTACATGGTCAGAAAGGTGATCTTTCTGTTTTACAGATGTCCTACATAAATTTACACATACACAAATACCCCCATTATTTTTTCTCCAGCGAAGTTTTCTCCATTAAAAGAAGCCATTTGGAGAATGAAAGAGATATGAAAAGGCAGACATAAGGAAATACTAAGAAGAAGGGAGGGTGCGGTTGACCTTTTAACTCCAAAGAGGAGTTTTTCTGACTCACTTTCCTCTGATTTCAGCTTTCTCTAGGTTTAATGGCTGGAAAGATTTTTGTGAGTCTTCACAGTATGTCACTGAGTGATGTCTTACAAGAACTTGCATTAAGGGTAAAGCCACAATTGTGGTACCTGAGAATTGCACTCTCCTGTTGCTTTTGTGTTAACACTAGTGGTGGTTTTAAAGCAGATTCCATTTCCATTTAAAGCCTTTTCTTCTGAATTGTACTTAAACATGTTCTGGCAGTTATTCTTCTCATGGATTATCCCCTCTGTCCACATTCAGTTACAAGTTTCATTTATCTCCTTCCTCCCTGTACACAAGGTCTTGATAAATTCAGGTGAAAAAAATGCAAGAAAAAATATGCCTGCCATTATCACTTCCCAATATTTGGTCTTTGTTTAAAAACACACAGAAGGTTTATCCTTTATCACTTATTTCTCACTGTTCCTTAGGATTTCCCTGAGTATTGTCTCATCCTTTCAAATCCCAGGAGTGATGGTTTCTACTTTATCAGAGGAAAAAAATAGAAAGAAAGAAACTACTGTGAGAGTACTGTTTGTGATGTGAATTCAAAATGTAATAATGTTTTGGGTGTTAGATACAGGTGCAATAAAACATACCAAAACAAAGGTATCTATGGAAATACCAGACTTTTATATCACCTTCATATGACACAAGATGCAAAAAAATGATGAATCCACCAAAGGATCAGAATAATGAATCCTCTGGATTTCATCCTATCCAAAGACATAATCAAGCCTGAGTGTGTAACTTCTGAATAGATACTGTGGTGAAGAAAAGAGTAAGCTTTGTTACTGCTTTTGGCTAAATTATAAGTGAACTCTTTTCTCAATACAAAATAAAATATTCATCACAAAATCAAATTACTCCATCAAACCGGATCTGCACCAGCCCCCTGATCAAACAGCAAGACCTGACACCTAACCACAGACTGGCAGTGGCTGTCCTTTTAATTCAAAGTGCATAGGAGCCCACTGCCCATGCTGAAGATGAAATCCAGCTTTCACCAAAGCACCTGGGATGACTTTCTTGGTGTTTTCTAGACTCAGTGGAAACAGAAATTATAATGATTTGGATAACCTTCTTCGTACTGTTAGGGAGCATTCTAGCTGTTTGTTAACCAGTAGCAAATGTGAAAAATGCTGACACTGGGCCAGTGCCCAGAGCTAATATGCAATTCACTCCCCATGTGGCAGACAGAAGAGAACAGTTCCTCACCAGACTGCTGGGCACTGACTCAGCAGCGGAGTACTTTCCAACCTCTCCTGTAGGTTTAGCTTATATACAATTGTCTTTTACACCACAATTTGTAACTGCTAAAATGCTTTGATTCAAGTGATATTAGCATTTCCCACTCAGGAAAAGTGGTCTCGGTGACGGGCTATCTGTCCTCTTCGCTACCACTAGTATCCTTCCTCTCTCCAACAGTGTCTGAGCATAAGAGGAACGGTTCCCGTGTGCTGAGGCTCACTTGGAATCTACACCTCAGCAAGAGGACGGAGGGAAAGCACAATGTGTGAAGGGAAAGGTGATTCTACACCTGTAGGAGAGAAGCATAAGAGCACACAGGCCATGTTGCTCAGCAGACAGTGGAATGAAGTCCTCCTCGGGCAAGTACTATTCTAGAGGCAGGGCTAGATCAACTGAGTGAGATCATGAGAGTATTAGATGATAAAACACCTTATAAGATTGAAGTAGCTTTCCTAGTTGGCTGCCATAATCTTCAGATTCTTCCCCATGGGTATGTTTTGGACAAAGAAGTATTTGGGCATTCCTTTCTTTCATTTGAGAAGTTCTATCTAGAGAAAACAGTTTGTGTTTTTCTTATGCCCTGTTAGCAGGCAGTTGTGGGTGATAGCAGATGCTGGGACAATCAGTCAGTTATCCTGAATGGAATGCATAATTTCTTAGTATTAGCTCCAGAAAGTTCAGAGTGGAAGAGTTTTGGTTAAACCCTTAATCAAACAAGAGACTGGAGAAAATACTACTTACAGCATGTGGAACTCATCATCCTGTAAAGTTAAACCAAGGCTATATATAACCAACATGACAGTAACACAATCTAGCTTTCAGGTCCATTAGCGCCCATTCATAAATGTTATGGTCATCTGATGCAAAAAGCTCATCTGGATTGAAATCATCATGCCACTTCAAACACTTCCAAAAACATTGAGGAGCAAACTCCAGATTGGCAAGCTTTATGTTGGATTGCGTACTGTCTTCCCCAGACAGCAGAATAACGCTTAAAGCTGTCAGGAACTTTGCCATGGGTTCTGACTAATTTCACTCAAGCATAATCATATGTCTGCATTTGACCAAGATAAATTTGCACCGTTGAGTGATCTAATTGTGATCAAATGATCAGATCTCTATAAATGAGTGAAAAAACACAGCCTGAACCTACAGATAAGTCCAAAGCAAGACTTATGAAGAGCTTTTGTGAAGAGATCACTTTGATCTGTATATTGGATGCAAAAAAACCACAAGGACGATGTTGCAAGTGAGCAACAGCAGGGAATTGCCACAAAGAGACATCAGAGGTTCCATGCATTTATTCTGTTTAGTAATGAGGGTTTTCTGGCAGCTGTGAAACAAGCAGGAAGAGCAGAAAACAGGCAGAGCAAACTAGGAAATTGCAGAAGCAAATCACAGAGCTCAAAACAAATGGGGGTGCTCCCCATGTGCAATGAAAAACGCACAGGTCAAGCCCTTGAGATCATCGGTAGCTGTAAACAGCTGGAAACATTCTGTTTTTCCTCCTTTTAGGGCAGTAGCTTTTGGTCTTCTCAGTGTCACCAAACTGAGGGATAACTTAGCGGATATCTCCAGAATGCTGAGGCGGCTCTGGGGAGACAGCAGCAGACACCACAGGGATGACACACACCTGTACACCCTGACACAACTGGATAGACTATAAAATATTGATTATGCAAGACCGCTTATTTTAAAAATCTCCTGGCACTGGGATACAGAAGATCTGAAAAGCAGATGATGATTAATGTCCCCTGCCACTAGATACATGGAAGGACTTTGCACCCTTTTCCATCAGTCTCCTGCTTCTTCCTTGTGACAAGCACTCACAGGTTTCAGGAGGAAAAAAAAAAAGCCTCTTAAAGTTTAAGAAACGTTTTCAAAATTGAATTAATTAAAAGTTATACTTAAAGTGTTTGTTGATCTTGAAGCTTATATGATTAACTCATATGTCAAAGTCAGATGGGAAAAAAGAAATTCATTTGAAGATAGGTCTCATTTCCTCTGTAAAGAAGCACTACCTCACAGTGGAAAGAAAACCCCAAACTACTAAACACTTCCAATAATAGATAAATCACAGAGTAAAAAAGTCTTAAAAGTATTGAGGAAAACCTGTGAATAGAATGACAACTCTCATTTGACTGGTTAAATCAAAACATAATTATAATTTTACCAATTCCCCATATACCATGGGAAAAATGTATATCATGAATGCCTATTTCCATTACATGGGACTTCATGTTAGTTTTGTTAGTCCATATTTACTGTAGCCTTCTAGAACACTCTAGTAATGAGTAATATAAAATAAGAAATCATGTATGCATCATTTTACAGTGGTAGCCTAGGTCTTTGTTCACATAATTCACTGTAGATCCAAAAACAGTACCACTGCCCTAAGCATATTATTTTGTGTACTTCAGTTGCAACAGTAGAAGACTAGGGGAGTAAATTGAGTTCCACAGCAGGGAGAGTCACGAAAAGTAGCTGGTCTTCTCAGTTTGCCACAATTTACTTAATAACTTAATAAATTGATTTCTAACAGCATTGATTTCTCTTAATTTAATTCAGCCACAATCCCCATAAAACAGTACACAGATTCTAATGGGCTTATACTGTAGTTCATATACTCTAAAGCAACCCCCATTTCAGAAAACGCAACAGTTAAAATAAAACTTTAAGCGTTAACTATTCTACCCCCAAAGCAAAATATTCTTGGTCTTCCTGAGAATTACTTAACAATAAAAACTATCAGCTCAGGTTTATCTCTCAGTAGGTGTAGGGTCCAGAACGCAACTACAGTCAATGGAGCTATAATTGCAGTCCACATATGATAAGCATATGAGTGTAAAAGCTATTAATTTGAAAATTGTCCCCCTAAAACCACAGACCAAGTTGCTACTATATCCTTATGCATCTTAAGCATAGATAACAGAAAGAGGAAACAAATACCATATTGTCCTGTTCTTTTCTGGAATCAAGCTGAAGAAATTTTAATTTCTGTAATGTTGCCCTCATATCATAAGCCTCCCTGCGCCAGTGCTCTTGGACAAAACCCTGGTGGGAGAACTGCAGCAGCCAGCTGAGAACTACTGCAACACCTTGCAGTAGATTAAGAAGTGCACTCAGCTGCCTGCCCAGCCCTTGCTCTGCATCACTTCTCATTACCAGCATTCCATTTGATTACAAGCTGCAGCACAGTCCTTCCCTAGGTATTTCCAGTGAAATGTGAAATTAAGAATACCACTGAACCTACTAACATCATAATTTGCATGTATAGTAATTTTGTATGGTGCATATAAATCTGCCTTTTTATTAAATTATCTGTGATTTTTATTTTGTTATGTTGTGCTGTTGATTATACTCCTCAGCTGTCTTGAAAGTGGAAAACTTTATCAGCAATGTTCCCTTGCACACATTTTTAACTTAACTTCTTATCTCTCCCCTTCCTACTCTCTTCTGCGGGCTTATTAACCCATTGAGTGTACCGTTGCCAGTGATGTGGACTCTTTTGCTTCTGTGTTTTTGGCTAAGTCATACTGTCTTTCAATTACAGCAAAAGCCATAAAATGGCAATAAACCCATCTTTAAAACCAAGATTCAAACACTGTCTCTACCAATCTGAAAAAACACTTTCCCCATGATTCAGTTGGCTTTCCATTCAGAAATTTGTAGTTTCAGGTTTCATTACAAACAACATTCCACATTTCGTTAGTTTAAGACAATTCTGTTTTGACTCCTAAAAACCGCACTGGAACACATTTGTGAAATATAACACACAATAGAAGGCTTTTAAAATACAGCAATGGGATTTGTCCTTATGGCTCTTTTGTGGTTTTGATAAAGCTGCATCGCTTCAAAGGGCTCAGGATATACTACTGTAAGTCACCACTGCACATTTCAGCCACATGTGCTGACTGCACTTCCGCTCCTCTGCCAGAACAATGGAAGCCTTTGCGTGCTGAGTCAGCCATCCACAAACACGGATCCACACAGACCGAATGCAGTCCTTCACTATGGGTTTTGTTAACCATATCTTATCACCAAGAACGTGAGATAGGTGCATCATTTCATGTAAGACTCATGGAGTTGGTAAAATCTGGAAATGTGGGCATACTTTCAGGAATAAAGTCTAAAATATTATTTGATGTGCAGTACACTACTGAAATACATAAATACATAAAGTCACAACAAAATAATCATGGGTCAATTCTGCCATTTCCTCCTTTCTGGGGGTATTCTTAGTACCAACAGGGAACTCTGGCATTCCAGGAGAAACCTTTCACAAAGCTGGATGGACGGGCTGGACAGCTGAACTCTTCACTGAAGCAATCTGGTAAGTTCAGATACCACTGCAACTTGCAAGAGGCTGAGCTCACATATTTGAATAATTTGCAAGCCTTAACACACATATTTGAATGCATTCACAGGTGTAAAGACTGAAATTAATAAATGAACCACAGAAGTCAGCTAAGCAGGTCTTTTAGAATCATAGAATCAATTTAGGTTGCAAAAGACCTGCAAAATCAAGTCCAACTACTAATCCAGCACTGCCATGTTCACCACTAAACCATGTCTCCAAGTGTCACGTGCACACGTTTTTGAATGCTTCCAGGGACAGTGATTTTACCACATCCCTGAGCAGCTGGATCCAATGCCAAACTTCCTTTCGGGTAGTTGCAAAGAGCGGTAAGATCTCCCCTGAGCCTTCTCTTCTCCAGGCCAAACAACCCCAGCTCCGTCAGCTGCTCCTCACAGGACTTGTGCTCCAGACCCTTCACCAGCTCCATTGCCCTTCTCTGGACTTGCTCCCACACCTCAATGTCCTTCCTGTGGTGAGGGGCCCACAGCTGGACACAGGATTCAAAGTGTGACCTCACCAGTGCCCAGTCCAGAGGGACAATCACTGCCCTGGTCCTGCTGGCCACACAGTTGCTGATACAATCCAGGTGCCATTGGTCTTCTTGGCCACCTGGGCACAGCTGGATCTTGTTCAGCCAACTGTAGACCAACACCCCCAGGTCTTTTTCCACTGGGCCACATTCCAGTCACTCTGCCCCCAGTCTATAGCACTGCCTGGGGTTGTCGTGACCCAGGTGCAGATCCAACAACTTTGCCTTGTTGAATCTCATGCAATTGGCCTTGGCCCATCAATCTAGCCTGTCCAGATCCCTCTGCAGAGTTTTCTGTCCTCCAGCAGAACAACACCCCCACTCAATTAGGTGTCATCTGTGAATTTACTGGGGGTGCACTTGATCCCCTTGTCTGGATCATTGATAAAGACATTAAACAGGACATTTAATCCAGGGTATATTAAATTCTCAAGTATCCCATTGTTTTCAATTATCATTTATGAGTAGAACATAGGCCAGCTTTAATCAATTTCCCCAGCTTTTTCTCTTAGCATGCAAAAAGCTGTAATATACAAACAACAAGAACTTTGAACAAGAAAAAATAAGAATCAAGTATTAGATTCTCTCATTGTAGATCCACAATGTCACCCTCATACAAGCTTTGATTTCACTCACAACTCCAGTTAAGACAAAGACCTGGAAGTCTAATTCAGCTGTTTTGAGCTTGCATCAAGACTTCCAGAACAGGCTGACATGCCTGAGAAAGCATGTGTACTTGAAGTCAGGTCACTGACGGTTATCTGGCTAAAGAAAATTGTCACGCATCTAGGTTTTACATGGCTCGTTGGAAATACATGGTCCCAACATGTACAAAGGGATTTATCCTGAAACCTTGACAGTTTGTGTTCTCTAACATTAACAAGAAATGTAATCATTAATCTGTGTTTTGTTTGAGGTTCCTGGAAACTTTTCTGACTCTTCCAAACCTAGCATGCATATGGATAGTCTATTAAACACCAAAAATGAAGTAGAAGGGAAAAAAAGACAACTCCGTTGTAAAGAAAAACTTAAAGCATGCCTTCTGCAGTACATGAACACCCTGCAGAAAGCTCACTGAAAACCTCCTTCCAGTAGAGGAAGCCTGCATACATGCAATGCATGCACTCTGAGATGTAAAAGCTATTCATTTGAGAACTACCCCCACTAAAATCACAGACTAAGTTGCTACTATATGCTTATGCATCTTAAGGATGTTATCGAGTTCAAGTTTCTACAAGACAAGCTTTCATCTTTACACACATACAAGGGTATCATAACAAGCTCTTAACATGACTGAGAGCTAATGTTTTCACATCTGTCAGATATACTGCTGAGGGGAACTGAAACATCCCAAAACAGCGGCCGATGTCAAACACTAACCAGTGTTAAGTGTGTCTTGTTTTGTGAAATTTAACACACAAAAATAAACTCCAGAAACAGTAGTACTTCAGTTCTACAGATTTTACTTACTGCTGCATTAGTACTTACTTCTTGTTGCATAGTAAAATATAAACTCATTCCAATACTTTTAGAGGCATTTATTGCAAAAATATTGAAAGAACAAAACAAAATAAAAAAATCCCAAAAACCCATGAGGACAACCCAAACAGAAGGTCAGTAGGACAATTTGGGAAAAAAGTAAAATGGTAATGACAGTAGTGAAATTCATATTGAATGTCCACCAGCATCTCTTAATTGATGTCAACCAGTTTTAGATCAAACCTTCAGTATCTTCACGATAAGGTGAGCAATTCTCCTGCTGGTGGAAAGCAGCAGCAGAAGAGGTGAAAACTGTCACAGCAGTTGCAGTATCTTACATTTGCTCCAGACAGCCACTAAGTGGCACTTAAACACCTCATCTTAAACCATGGTGAATCTGCGAATTTGTGAAGGGACTAGGCGGACAAAAGGAGTTATGCACTCTGGGAAGCAATCCCTTTTAAGAACAACGAAGTTCTCTTCTTGTAATTAGAAAAACTTCCTAACAGCCTGGCTACAAATGCTACTGTCAGGAATGCTGTACAGTGTTCCACAGCAGCAGAAATACGGCAGAGAGCTCTGCAGAAGCAACTGCTTTCTCTCCTAAATCCCAGTCCCGATTTGGGAATCAGAGTGCCTCTTTCCAGTGTGTCATTACCCAGTACTGTGTCACTTTGAAATATGCACTTAAATTGGGAAAACTGAAGTGCCTCATTGCTGCTGGACAGCTGGTCCAACAAAGGCAGTCCTAACATCATAACAGAACTTCTAGAAACGCCTCTGAACTCAGCTTCAGTGAGAGACCTCTGAAGGTATCGACACTATTTGTACTTGGAGATGCACATTAGAACACAGTTTTCATGCAGAGAATTAAAAGTGCTGAATGGGGGTTTGCTCTTTTTAAGACTTCAGTACATCATTGCTTCACAGACATATGGCATACTTCTATGGGCATTTTTAAACAAGGAAAGAAAATTAATTTTTGTAATAGTGGTGTTGAATCAACTGTGTTAGTAATCCTGAATATATTAATGTATTTGAATTACAACTTTTTGTGTTGTCTGGTTTTAAGCATGCTTCTGTTTTTTTAAAAATCTTTCTAAAGGAATTCATTACAGGTATTGGAAACCATTTTTTTCTACAAGAACAACATAACTGTCATTGAAAAAAATAAAACCAAGCAGAATAATATACCAGGTATTATATATGCTAACCAAGCAAGTATCTAGAAGCATGTTTAAAGTCATTATTGCAAGTATGTCTGCTGTCTTCAAAGGAACTAGAGTGAACTTAAAGTGCATACAGATTTTCAGCATCAAAGACTCAAAAATAAGATTTATGTATGATTTGCTTTCTGACTCTCAAACACCTCCAATTCAGTTAGCCACAGGTTTAGATGCAAATACACCACCAGATATTACCTGCAAGCTCTATTTTACACCTTTGTGCAGAACATGGCCTCCAAAAATCTCAAATTAGGAGTTATAAAATTCAGCTTTTATTCCCTCTTCCTGTGTGAATTCTTTATATTATAGTAAGTAGTAGAGCATGTAAGCAACAAAGCAACTCAGCAAACCACAGTACATCATGATTACTAAAAATACAATTTTGAAGCACATTCTGCCTGTGTGAAGCTAGTTTTGTGGGGCATTTTTAAAAGCTGAAAAAAAGAAGCTTGCAAATGCAAAGCATTCAATCAGTTACGCAGAAGGACCCAACTTAACCCAACGCAAGAGAAATCAACATCAGTGAAGCTGTTTTTACGACTAGCAATAGATCTCAGTTACTGTCACTCTGGGAAAAGTGGGGGGAGGGTGGGAAAGAAAGAAGTCCACATCAACCAGCAGTTTCATACAAAGGACAAACCAAGTACAAACTGGCATTATCCACTCAATCCTTGTATCAGATCCTCAGTGATCAACCTTTAGGGCAGACACGCATATCCATTTAAGCCGGTATTTGTCCAGTCACACAAATCATTCTTTAGGAAAATATTTCCCACAGCCCTTCCCATAACTCGATGTCCATAGAGAGGGTAAAAAAAACAGAAATACAGAACAACTGTGTCTACACCAGGCAAGGGAAAGCACTGATTTTACGACAATGATTTTTTACCATTATTCACTTTGACATATAACAGGATGGGAGATTGTACTGCTAAAATAAATACAGCAGTTATATATGCCTCCTCTGCTTTGGTTTTCTGCTCCACTACAGCCAAAGAGCCCCCATCTGATGACCTTGAGGGCACAGCATAAATGTCAGCCCAAGAAGGGCAAAACTCTAAATGAGAAGCCGGCTGCGTGGAAACATAAGGAACTATTTCAGGAAGGTGATTTACTCAGTATCATAATTTATGAATTGGCATCTTTGTATTTATGGATGGCTTGCATTTGTCATTTAGGGCCATTTTAACATCTGAAAAGAAGAATATACAACTGCCTGAACATGAACATCCATGTTTAGGTAGGTCCCAGTGAGCTAAAGCCCAAGCTGCCTAGAGAAACGTGCAAAGCACAGAAAATAGAAACATTTTGGTTTTACTAGTCTCGAGGAAAGATGACTGATGTAGTCCTACAATCTGATATGTGCCAGAACCACTCTTGAGTCTGTCTGTAGACATTGTACTAACCCACATGACAGATACAGCCTTTGTTTATTCATGAATTTGACAAAATCTATCTTCTCACATTCGCTAACTAAATCACACTCTCCTCTATATGTTAGTGTACTGTGTGCCACAAAAGCTAATACTGTTTAGGTAAGACGGATGCTTTAATAAAAACGATTCTTTTTCAAAGCAGGTTTTTTTCTCCTCGAATATACACTTTCTGGCTTTAGATTGCATACAACTATCATTGCACCAAGTATCCATAAAATTAATTTTAAAACTTCACCACTGTGCATACTTCATATTACTTAAGTGTTAAGTAATTAAACAAAAAATAAAAACCATCTATTGTATCTAGATTAGACTTTCTGACTTGAGTTTGGGGATCAATAAGGCAGCATTCGAACTTCCAAACTTCCTCTAGTGTTAAATCAACTTCAGCAAGCCACAGCAGTGGGTAGGTCCAGAAAATACATCGGAGTTCCTTCATCATTAAGTATTTCTCTTTATAGTAGTGTGCATTCAGCTTATACTTAATGTTGCTGTAAATCAAACAATATTTTCTGAACTCTTAATTCTGTGTATGAAACTTGTATTTCCACACACATTCTATTCTCACTCAGAACTTTTCCATGGGCACAACTCTTTCGGTTTGGTTTGGGTTCTTTTATTTGCCCAGCACATTTGGCCTGGCACTTTCAGCAGGGCGCATTTGTTTGAAGCTGTAGGACTGACAAGGCTGCAAGGCGATGAGGAGACCCACTCACTTAGTTTGTGTGTCTTGTATCCAACACCTTTGCAGAAATCAGACTTTACTACAGGACAGTAAGGTGAGCTGGATTACCTATAGCCGGTTACCTATTTTGTTATTGTTACAAGCTATAACTGGGGAATTTAATGATTAGTGCTCAGGTAACATGTGGATAAACAGTCTTTCAATTGAAGACCCACACTGCACTTTGAGAACTGTGTGGATTCACAAAATTCTCATATTTTCACATTCATCTTTCACACTAAGTTATTTTCAAGCTTTTTAATCAAATTTGAAGAACACCACCAAACTCCGGCAAAGTTTAAGCTGGTCACAGAGGGTTAATTTACTTTTTGGTGAGGGTATTCCGCTGCAGAGCCGAAATAAGTTATTACAGCTAAAAAAAAAAAAAAAAAAGGCAAGCACAGGATGAGAAGCAGAGTTAGTGTCAGAATGAGGTTGATGCCACAAAAATTGAGAAATTATCAAATGACAGTATTTCACAACACATTCAACCCCCAGGGGCAGGTTCACCAGTATTTTTAAGACAATTAGTTGCAAACCATGGAAATGTACTAAAAGCCTTCCACTCCCATCACTGTGACAGCAACAGATACAAGACTGTAAGAGGATATTTACCAGCACACAGGTTGTTTCCATTATGTCTTTTTAGAGCAAGGCTACTTTGGACTCATGGGACAGGTATGCAGTGATTTCTTCTCACACGTTACTATCAGGACAGATTTCAAAGTTGGTGACAGTTTCACAGAATATTCTGAGTTGGAAAGGACCCACAAGCATCACCAAGGCCAGCTTTTTTTTCAGTGAATGGCCCACATGGGGATTTAATCCACAACCTTGGCGTTATGAGCACCGTGCTCCAACCAAGGTGGCTCTGTGTACAGAGGCCAAGGAAACTTGCAAGTCTTCCTGTGCACCTCCATCCTCATAGTCCTACTTTTAAGATCTATGTCATCATACCAAAAAAGGAACAACAGGTTTCCTGCTGCACAGCCAAATCCCTTTGGAGTGCTCCTGGTGTGGTACTCTACTTTCACCACCTGCTTATGAAAGCACCAGGAAAAATTTGTCCCAAATTACATTATGTTCACTTTAGTTTCCAAATTTATGTCAATTTGAAATTTGACAAAAAACAGCTATGGGAGATGTGCAAGATGCACCAAGTCGGTTTTGGAGCAGAAAGAAATTAATTTCTTAGTCCCTAAATCAGCTCAACACAGAGCTGGACAAACATCAGCGCCAGCACAAGGGAAAACACTGAGAAAATACATCAAGGGAGGGATCAGAAGAGAAAAGAGTAACAGAATTGCCTTTTTTGACAGAGGACAGCTATTAAATCTCCTCAGTTTACCATAGATTATACTTGAACTAAAAACCCACAGCAGTTTAAGGCTGAATGAACCGGGGATCTGAGGCCCAGCCTTCTCTCTGCTCTAGGTGGTGTTGCCCTGACTCTTTCAAAGGTGCACATGAAACTGTTCTGTGATCATGGTTAAGATGCTGATTTCATTGAAACTTTATCACTTTTCCTTTTGAATATTCAAATTGTTCTGAAACCCCTGAGTGATACCGCAGTATAAAGAACAGGGGAAAGGTGGGAATGTGCAAATCAGCAAACAAGGGAATACAAGGCCACCAAAAGCTGACACAAACCAGGTTAAGATATTAAGAGTGAGCTCCTCTTTGGGGGTATGCGAAGAAGCTGTTCTCTGTGTGAACAGGAGCTTTTTCTAAAAAAACCTCTACTACAGCTCTGGAGAATGCTTAGATATTCATGGCTTCCATTACCTGTGATGGACATCATAGGCCACAAGTATCAGACCTTGTAAGACAAAAGGAATGGTTAGTAGTCAGATGAGAAGCCATCACAAATCCACTAATTATGTTTTAGCCTAGTTCTACTGTTTTGTATTTCTGCTACAGTCCCCAACAGAAAAAGTGAAGGATCAACAAATAGCCGTGGCATGAACTCTGACCCTAAAATAAAGTGCATGTAACATCACAAGTAACACACAGCTACTCTCATTATTATTGATATTGAAAAATACACAAACATGCCATCTGATACAGTTTACTATATGTTAAGATAACTATACAGTTAACTATTATGGTAAGATAAGAAATTACAAGAAAATATAATTTTTATGTTGCTGCTGCTGTAGGAGTGGGAATAGGCAACTCTTTTTACAAACCCTGTGAATAATTTCATCTTTCTTGATCAGACATTATCTCTGACTGTAAGTCAGAAAACAGCACTGGCATTACACAAATTACTTCCTCCATGTGGCAATCACGCAAGGTTTAGGGAAATCACATATTTTTTATAAAATGAGAGTGAACACACAAGCACTTAGCTGATGCAGGATGTCACAAAGTCACTCTAGGGTTTGACAAGAGCCCCATAAAGGCTTGGAATAATGCTACTACGGAAAGGGTCACTGGCCACTAAAGCTCCCTGACAGAAGAGCTCACATACATGAATCATTTGAACAGATCCCAGGATAGAACTGGTGTCATCACACTCATGCTCAAGGCTCAAAAAGCCCATAAAGCTTGATTAATTGTGAGAGTATCCAAAGCACAGCTGGTTGTTTGCATTATATAGGATACTATGTTAGGATTTACACAGCTAAACTTTGACCTACTTTATATACTGGACTGCACAGCACAAACTTATTCATTTGACATGTATTTGATTTTTCATTTGTTCTATTTCATTTTTTTCCTTCTGTATTTTACATTAATTTTTCCAGGAGACAGGAGAGATGTCCTAAACCAAAAAACAATGCTAACAATTTGCAATTACACAGATTCAATCAAAAAACCCAAAGGTCAATAAGGAGGCAGAAAACAGCCAAATTAAGCTCTCACTGGCACTGACATTAGTTCAGTTACTTAATTTTGTTTCAGTGTTTTATGATTTTTGCAAAAGAAGAGCCATGTTTTAATCTCCTTAGACTCATCAGGCAGTAAAATACAGAAGAAAAAGATCACCTCTATCTTTAAAATTATCTTCCCTGAATTCTTTATGAAAGGGAAATGGTGCTATTAAAAATGAGACACTTAGGCGATATCTTAGAGTCTGAAGTAAAAACAAGTTGTGTAAGAATCAACAGTCATGAAGCCAAGCCTCACAACAACTGCTTTGGAGTTCACTGGGCCTCTGCCATTCCTTTTATAGATGAATAATGTGAAGTTCACTCACAAGATCAGCTCTGTGCAGCCTCACAGAGAACTAAGTGTTGATTATCTGAAACCAGCTTCTTCAGCACATAATCAGATCATAAACAACATGTAACAGAGTGCTGCATTCCAGGTAATACAGCATGATCTACTTAAGTGCATAAGCTATTTTAACTCATGAAAGTAGGTGAATGTTGTTTAAAAGCATAGTAACTGTTAAAGCAATTGGTGAACAAAAAAACCTGAAGACCTCTGACAACAGAAGACTTCACAGTTGTAACCAAACAGCTCAACAACAGGGCAAGTGCTACATTTCAAGAAGTGCCTCAGTGTAAGGAGATGGGTCATATCTGTGTCTGCTATGCGGCACATCTGGCACAGGTGAAGTCAGTCAGCAGGCTCAGGTCTCGAGCAGGTGCCCCAGCCGGCTGCAACCACACAGACACTCCAGCTCTCATGGTAATACTCCTGCAGATGCCTGGGCCAAAAGCTCTCCATGACTGATGATGCTACAGAGAGAAGATTCAGAAGCACCACACAGACTTGTGTATGTCTTTTTGCAGCTGCAATCCTGTTTAAATCACAGGCAATATTTTTCTATTAAGCAGAAAAAAACAGTTCTAGTCAGTGTTTTGCCATCACAGCATTAACTGCTCTGGTAAACACAAGCATATATTACAGGCTGTTATGACAACTTGTGTCAAGACTCTTGAGGACAAAAAAAAACAACCCACACAAACAAAAACAACTGAACAAAATGTAACCCTTTTAAACTCTGAACTTTTTACATTTCTTCATACTTCAGTTCTGCATGGGTAATGTCACAGAAATATTTTCCTTACAAGACATCAGGCTCAAGTTTCTAGGCTTTCCCTCAAATTCTCTAAACCTCTAGTTCATATCACAATATAAAAATGGCAAACTTTCAAGAATCTGAGCATCTGTTTCACTTTAAAAAAAAATAAAGAAAAAAAAAAAAGACAGTGCTGTTTGCTGATTTCTACTGGGCATACAGGAATTTACTGTACCCTGTGATCAGGAAGAACAGGTGGATGATGCATGTTCCAGACAGCTCAGATTAGCTGCACATTAGCAAACCCTGGTCTGGATGAGGGACTTCCACCACCCAAATATCTGCTGTAGGAAAAACACAGGGTATAGTCAATCCAGCAAGTTTCCAGAGAGCCTTGATAAGAACTTGCCAACCCAAGACAGAGACATGATTAGGAAAGCCAAAGTCCACCTGGAATTGAATCTAGCAAGGGTTGTCAAAGGCAACAAAAAAGTCTTTATAGCTACGTAGGTGACAAAAGACAGTCTTGAGAAAATGGGGGCCTGCTGCTGAATGGAGCACAGGACATGGAAAAGGCTGAGATGCTGAATGTTCTCTGACTCAGACTTCTGTGAAACTATTACATTTAGAACTGTTATTCTTCGTTTACAATAAATATAAAAGTATAATAAAGGACAGTACAACCTTAACTTGCCTTAAATCTAAACTAGCTCAGGGCATTAGTCAGATAAACTGGTGACCCATGTTCCAGTTGCCAGCCCAGACATCCATCAAGTAAGATTAACATACCTAAGTGAAACAAATAATTTGATACTCCAAAGAAAGATCAACATAATGACATCTGGAATTTCTTTTCCAAACTGAATAGAAGAACAGAAATTACTCTTCTTCTGTAATGTTTTGGATATTTTGCATCTGCTGGAGGGGGATACCCTGCTACAGTATGCCATTAGCCTCACATTATTTCTCTCTTTTATTCCTTGAGGTGAATGATGTGCTAAAGCAAGGCATCCTACAGAAGGAAAGCAGTGCTGTGTTTGGGGAGAATGAGCTCATGAAGGAAATGGCACACCTCACCTGCAGTTCCAAACACTTTAGAACTACCACATCTCAAATATAGGACTAAAATGTCAATAATTTTTGAAGTATACCGTTTTCAACAACAGTAGTGATGTCAATAACATTACATTTCTGTAGTACACAGCCAAATGTCAGACCAGAGGCCACTGAGGATACTGAGGCTGAAGCATGTATGTTTTCACCATCAGTATGCCCCTACAGTATTTCACCATGCCCCTACAGTACCCAAGCACTCTTGCCAAGGTGTTCAGCAGGGCTGTGTTCTTATGCTGAAGGGACTATTCTGCAAACAGATTTAGTGCAGATTTAACTCTTCCCCAGCTTCCCCCACCATTACTCACCACAGTATAGATATTCCCCAGCTTCCCCCACCTATGGTCTAAGTAGCCTTCATAAGCTCCCTGCAGGCAATATAATTGAATCCAGCTCCATTCTTGAGCACCTACAAAGAATATGCATTAATGCTTCAGCCCGAAATTACTCAATCATGAGGCCACATCAGAACCTCTGCAGAATGAAGGCATAAGGATAAGAAACTCCACTATCTGTAAGTAGTGGAAACTTACTGAGGTTATACATGAAGGAAGGAATGCTCCTTCCCCATGTCTGACAAATCTACTTAGGAGACTCTAATCCAGAAGACAAGCTCTCTCTAGGCAGTGAAAAACTGTCCTTTAAGCGTGAAGCAGAGATGGAATGATCTCTATATTCACGTGCTTCTTTTCAAGTAATGTCATCTCATCCTTCCCAACTTACTGCTATCCAGCAGGGGAAGTGAGCCATACATTGCCGTGATGGTACAATGGAAATAATTCTAGAAGATCCTACAGAGGGAAGACAAAGACCACAGTGGGGCACTGCCTTTTCTTTCACTGCTAAAGAGTAACAGAACAAAGAATTCCTTGCAAGGAATCCTGACATTACTTAGTATTAATTACCTGTCTACTGATTACTTCTCTAAAGTGGATATGTTGGTAATGCAGCAACAACGAACCCAAAAGCGTTACATTCATATCCAGGAAAAACATTGCATGTATTCCCACACCTCCATCAACTCTAGAGTTGAGCTAAACATTACCCAGCAAAAAATCATCTCCCATTAACAAAAGTCTCAAACAGTAAAATAATTCCTCACTAATCAAATGTATGTTCTTGCTCAATTTGTATATATAAAGGAATAAAACTAAAGTTAATGGACTGCAGTCTATGGGCAATGCTAATGCTAAAAGCCTGACCATTCCTCAATTTCTCTACTTTCTACCACCTTCAGTGGTATGTATGTCTCTGTCTCCATGATGTTCAGGTTTCTTGTCCTTCTCTTACAAATGTCTTGTTTAGTCTTCTACTCACCTGCCCTTGTCTTAGCATCCTAATCTTCCTACTGTACTTCTCCCACAGACATACTTCTGCCCCCTTTTATTCTACTTATCTTAAGGTGAGGATATACTCAGAACTTATTTGCAAAGCCACAAAGCACCTTCTACTTCAAATCCTCAGTCAGACCTGACTTAATCCAAAAACTCTTTGTCAAATATAATCCTACTACAGATTTATACATGCAGACACAAAGAATTGTGGCTCTTGAAGTTCACAATATTATTGTAACTAGTAAGTATCACAAATGTCTGGATATCCAAGATTGCTGGATAGAGATTGTTATGAACATGCGAATTCTGTGACTAAATCTATCTGGACTACTGTGATTCTTTTACATACCTGAAGCAAATAGGAAAAAAAGTGTCTTCACAAACAAGAGTGCCAGCACAGGAGTCTGCTGAGTTGCACAGGCTGCAAAAGACCAATTCCTAAAATTTGTTTCTTCTGAAGCTGGACATAAACTGCAGTGACACAGTGCTAAATCTTCATCCCAACTCACTGGCTTTTAACAAACAGCTCCTTCAATTTGTAACAAAGGCATACATGTACTCCCTATGCTTTCAAGTTGGGTATCTGCAAAACCAGTAAAATCAGTTCATTCCTCCTGATAAATACACAAACATCAATTAGCTAAAAGGCATTATACGGCAAGATTCAGGGCAAAGTAACAACACCCTATAAAGCACAAGGAACTTACTTAAAATGTGGAAATTGCACAAAAATTAAGTAAAAGAGGCAGGGCTTCACTTTAGCTGGTAAGAACACTTGGCATTTCCATTACCCTTTTGTTAAAACGTAGGTCCACAAATGCTGATTAGTTGTCTACCTAGACTGAAAAGAAGTCAAGAGAAACAACCCTTGTATTCAAGGCAAGTTAGAGACCAGGTGGAAGGTAGTTTTTGAAAGGATAGATACCTGTGTGATTCTGGAGCTAAGTAGTTAAAACAGGCATCCGAAGATTTTGGGTGTTGTCTGCAAAAACATGTAGACACAGCTGCAAATTTCACTAGAGACTTATTTTATTCTTGATCATTTCAAACATGTCCAGGAATTTGATCAAACATGAAGAAAAAGTACTTGAATCTTTTGCTGCAAAAAGAAAATGCCTAAGACAATGTACTAGCGGTGATCAGCGGTGTTCTCACCGTAATCCTGGAAAATCAAAAGTGCAAGTGCATAAGCAAACTGACGAACACATTCATCAGCTGCTATCCAATGTCAAGTATTGAAACATCTATTCCTTATTTCTGCCCTTACATACATAAATGTGGTATTCTACATTTAACTTGACAGGATTTCTCGCTTGAATGCTTACGATTTACAATGTATTTGCCTTTTAATTTACTGGAACTGCCATTTTATCTGGGGGGATTTATCTAAAGCTGTTTCCATATGTTTTGAGCTGTAAGCTTGAGACCACAGATTTGGAACTGTACAATGTTTTGCTATTGAGCAGGTTGGCATAAATCCCATGTGTGGTGTATATTCACAAAATACCTCCAGGCTGCTTCAGCAGGACATCTATGAGTCAAGTGATCATGCTGTTTTCCAACATTATAACTAGAGTCAACACTCAAGAGGTAAAGGATATGTCACCATTTTGTCCCCAGTAGTTCACAATAAATACCTTTGTGTTAAATCCTACTCATTTTACTCATTCATGAGAGTTAGTGTCTCCCATTACTCACAAACAGAAGAAATCAACAATTTTAATACTTCCGCTTTTTCAGCAAAGAAGTAACTGGCTCTTAGGAAATGCAGATTAAGCCAAATCTCACCCACTGTCAGACATGCATACCCAACTCCTGTCTCACACCACACAGCAGAAAGCCTGCATGTCACAGAGGTGCAGACACTGTGCCTTTCTCCCACTCTCCAACCCTGCCTGCCAGGCTATGTGAATTATAGAGCAAGCAGGAGGTTTCCACAGTGTTCTGTTGTTAGAGATATGATACATAAGGAGGTTCCACACTACTCTCTCCTCTTTCTGAGAAAGAAGGTATCTCTGTTTCCCAGTCACATAGGTCTCAACTGAGGAAAACAGAAATTTGAGAGGTATGAGTGCAGGACTAGATAAAGTTCACAGTGACTCAAAAGTGAAATCCTAGCCCTAGTGACATCAACAGAAAAACTCTCACTGACTTGAGAGCCAAGATTTCAGCCCACAGCCCAAATTAAAGTGTTTTTTAAGCTGATGAAGTTCAGGCCCTGATCCTGTAGGAGATGTACACACCTTTCACTTAACATATTGAGCAATTCAAATTCAATTGAACCATCAATATCAAATAAAGTAAGTCAGTAAGTTTTAGTGAGATCCAGTTTAAGTATAACCATAGTATCTTAAAATGTAGTGAGAAGATTCAAACAGCACAAAAGCAATTCCAGGGATGCTTGCTTTGGTTGTTTTCTTTTTACTTACTTTTGTCTGATCATCAGCTTTAAATACATAGCAGATACTTTGCTGATTTGCTGCTTCTTCCTTTATCAGACAAGCAAAGTAGCTCGGATCATGGCTGTTGTGAATCAGTTTGTGGACCTGCTGGGGCTTGTATTCAAACAAACTTGAACAAATTAAAGGATCCCACTGCTGGGTTTTCCCTATGTCTGGTTCACATCGCAGACTTGCTGGGGAAACACAAAGTTGGATTTGCCTGACGCTGGGTTCTTCTTTGGAAGACTTTGTACTGAGCAACCGGATCTCTGCCACAATCCAAGGCAGCATTGACATCGTGGTTAGGGAATGCACTGGGAGAGAACCCACGAGCTGGAGACTGAAACTTGTTGAGAAATCACTAGGCGTTTGACGCTTTTTAACTTTGAATGTTATTGGCTCCATTTTACAGTCCTTTAGGGAACCTGGATTAATTCACTAATATTTCAGTTCCATGGAATGACATTATCTGGGTGGCTCCTTTGATTAAGGAACAGAAGAGTTCTGAAAGGAAAAGAAACAGTTATGAAGGTGCTGGAATTCTATTAAAAACAAACCCTCAATAAAACAATTAATAGCTTAACATCAGAAGAGATCTATCACAACCTATCTAGCAAGTTCCCCCTCTCTACACTGAATCTTACCATTTCAGGTCCAACAAACACAGCTGTAATAATTATATACATTGCTCGGAAAAGAGTCAGTCCTGATTTAAAAGTTGTTTTATGACCTGAGTTCAGCTATCTAATGAGTAACTAAATTACAATGCACATTCTTTCTAGCCTGTGTCTGTTTCATGGGCAGGCACAAGTAGATCACACTGGCCTATTTCAATCCTATTATCATAGGAAGAACTCAGCTGAGCTATTCTGACCTTCATGACAGTTGAAGTGCTTACTAAGACACCTTTACATTTCAAAAAGACCAACTTCACAACTTTCTTGTTCACAGGTGGATTACTTTGAATTTGGCTACTAACATGGAGTTGTTTCCATAGGTATTGTTTACCAAGTGATTATTGGTTGTAACCAAAGAGATTTTTTCAATAAATAATACCCTAGAAATCACTGTCATCTAAAAATGCTAGCAGCAGTCAACTGAGTGATCGCTGAAAAACGTGTCAGATAGCAGTCATGAGCAACAACCCTTACAGCATGCTGGGAAGAACCAGATGACGATCACAATTCATGGCTGCATTTTAAAGCTGGTCAGACAGACAGGAATACTTAAATGTTAGCCAGACTGACATTGTATCATTTTCATTTCTTAAAATATCAGAGGGAATATACCAAGTTACACAGAACCCTGTTGTAACCCTGCCATACCCACCATCTACTACAACTACTGTTATTACGTATTAGTACTTCTAGTAATTAAATCCAATAACTGCATTTATTTATGAATTTCATTTTGCAAAATGCAGTTTATGAAAACATATAGATTGGTATTTGTTATACTACCCTGTTTTAACTTCTCTTTAATTGAACTTCGTTTCAGCTGTTACATTATATTGTGCGAGACTGACATGAAGCTGACAGGCCTATAATTGCTTGTGTTTAAATACCAGGACACTTATGTACCATCAGTCTTATGAGAATTTCTCATTATAAGACCTATTAAAAACAACATAAATAGTACCGAGATATCCTTACAAAACATTTTAATTACATTTGAACAAGTATTTAGAAAGTGGCATCTGCTTACTGTGGCAGCAGTATTTCTTGTCTTTGTTCATCTACAAATAGGGTCAAAATCAGCACTACTTTTCTCATGAGTTTTTATTAAACTTTGTCCTTCATTTGCTCTTGCAATAATATTTTCAGACTGAGTTTCTAACAGTCTTTCACCTTGTTGAAAATGAAATTTCAGCATTTAAAAAAAAACCCAAAACATTTTAAAAAATTTCAAGATGGAAATTAATTTTGAACCATTTAAAATAAGACCAATCTGTAAATGTCCCATTGGGAAAAATGTTTCTGCAGTAACTGGCAAACTGGAAAAACAAGAGGACTGCAGAAATCATCTTCAGGTACATTTACTTCTTTGAAATGTTTTCATCTTTTGACAAATGAACTCTGTGGCAAAATTACCAGTTCTAAGGATAACAGATTTAGCAAGAGTGCAGGTTTTAAAGATACTCTTCAGTGAATAAATATTCAATAGCATTCTAGATGTGTAGATCAATTTTTAAGTATTTTCATAAACCTCTGTGTGTGTGTGCATGGGAGATGTGGGAAAAAGGGTCATGAAAACCCAGAATTTGTACACCTAATTTCAAGTATACTACAACTGTTTTTTTTTTTTGTTTGTTTGTTTATTTCACAGACAAGCAAGAATATAAGTATATTTCAGATTAATATAAATGCATTACATCATAAAGGAAATGGCATCAAGCTGTGCCAGGGGAGGTTCAGGTTGGACGTCAGGAAAAATTTCTTCACTGAAAAGGGTGGTATGGATTGGAACAGGCTGCCCAGGGAAGTGGTGGAGTCACTGTCCCTGAAGTGTTCAAGAAACAACTGGACGTGGTACTTGGTGCTATGATCTAGCTCACATTGTGGTGTTCAGTCAAATGCTGGATATGATGATCTTGGAGGTCTTTTCCAAGACCAATGATTCTGTGCTTCTAAATGGGATAGCTGCTTTAGGAGGCATTCTTACACCTTATCAGCACAGACTGCTAAAATTATCATTACAGTTTCGCATCTGCCAGGAATTAAAATGGTCTCCTCTTTGACAAACTATTACAATTTTTTTCCCCTTAAATGCAACAATAAAAAATAGTTCAGCAACTGCAGGGAAGATTGGCTTCATTCATAATGACAATGGTGTGTAGTCTAAACTGCATAAAAATCAAGTTTTTAGCTTTTAGTGTTCTCATCACTTAGTGGCACACATAATAATCTCAGGATAAGAAAGCCTAAAAAAGCTTCATTCTTAGTTGAAAACAGGAGAACTGAGCTACCAAACAGATGACAATGTATTAGCCACATACTTTTTGTAGCCATATTTATTTGTGTTTTCTGAGAACCCTTCTTAAAAAAATGTAATTAAAGGCATGTAAAAATACAACAAAGTCACCCTCATTTTGATCAACTTTTCAAGAAAGAGAAGTTTCTTTTTGATTACCACCATCTACCATGCTCTTTTATCCCAGATCTATGAGGCAATGCAGCCCCAAATAGAAATGAGTATCACAATATAATACATTATATTGCAAGCTAACTCTAAGGACTGAACAGTATATAAAAAACCCAAGCTTGATACTCTGTCATACTTAAACAAACATTGTACTGCTGGAATGTATTTAATATAAATGCAAAATTTCTTGGCATTCATCTCTTTAAAAAAAAAAAATATACACCTTGCAAAGTCAACAGCATAAATACTCCAATGTCTGCCTTTGTTACTTCCAAAGAAAAACACTTACTACTAAATCAAACCAGTTAAGTACAAGTCAAAATGATAGGTTTTTTCCCTAATGTTAAGAGAGGCTGAAAGTGCAGTTTCTCAGAGCACAAATTTAGCAGCATCAGAAAGTTCCCTTATCTAACCTGTAGCATTCTGTATGTTATCGTTCTGCATGTTCCAACTCCCTTTCCCAGCCATTCTTGCCTTGTTTCCTCCTCCTGTCACTTATCGTAAGCAAATCCCACCAGAAATTATGCCAATTTCATGCTGCTGGTGTTAATGTCCTTCAAGTTTATACCAAGGACTACGTTTACTTCAAGACCATGAAGTATTTATGTATATGCTTAATTTAGACCTAAAAATAATTTTGTTCTTCTCAATAGGCCTATTCCCAGCCATAAAATTAAGCACACATTACAGCCAAAGAGTAGCCATACTCTCAGCCCATCCATGACTTCCCTGACTCCACTGCTTGGAATTTTAGCACCTTTAACCATCTCTGGTTACCACCATTCAGTTCATCCCCTCTGAAATTTGGCTCTGCAGGTGCCATAGGATTTTACCATACGTATTAGTACAGTAGGACTGAACAAGTTTCCTCTTCATCCCAAGTGTTTGATTAACGTATGCTTATTAAATGCTTATTTCACCTCTAATCCAAGAGAGATTAGAAAAGATACAGAAATAAAACTCTCAATTTGTTTCCTTCCACCTCAACTTTGATGTTCCTTTGGCAGCTTTAAGTGCCATTCAGCTTCATTACTCTGGGCTTTGCTGGATGTCTGAAGTTGTTCTCCCGGTGCTCACAGACATAACTGGGACAGTTCCTCTTTCTCCTCTCCACTGGCATCTTTTGAAGGATCTTGGCTGCCTTTGCACTCAAAACTGAGAACAGTTTTAGTGGCATTCCTCAGCTGACAGTTCTGCCACTGAGAAAGGTATAGTTTAGGGAGTATGAACATTAATGTTGCTACTGTTTAGCCTGCTTCGATTCAGCTGTATTTGCTTCATCAGTATAAAAACAGCCAGTCAAACTGTAACACATAAGATATTTACACAAACCACATTAATATATCCAACCCTGCCTTCTATACTAGGGGACATCAGACTGACTCATTAATATGGAAGATACATATGGGAACATATGTGTGCCCTTTGTTCTCAGCTTCTCTTTTGCTCTGATCAACCCAGCCACTTCTCACAAGTGGGGAGCAGGCTTAGAAAGCATGCAACATTATGCTGACAGTCCTGTTCTAGCAAAATCTGATACTGTGTTTTTTAAAACCATAATCTACTTAAAAAAATATATATTAGACTCTTGCTCTCCAAAATTAAGTTGCATTCTCACATTGTTTAGCCACCAAGTTAAAAGAGATGCCTTCAGAGAGAAGCCAGGATGATGGCAGGACAGCATGAAAGGGACAGCTACAAAAATTATTACTTCTGCCGTTCTGGACCTCAGGTATTCCCTGTGTGCAGGTGTGTGTCTAAGCAGCATTGCATCATGCAGGAGAGCATTTCTCAAAAATCACCTTCTTTCAAGAGATATCATGAGGACAAGGTACTGGCTCCAGGTGCCAGTCAGTTAGATGGGGTCAGGTAAGCTTTGAGGTTCAGAAGAAGAATCTTGTGGGGTTATTGTGTTATTAACCTGGGAAGGTGAGGCACTGAAAATCAGGTTTGTGAAGCTGGGGGAACACCAAGCAGATTTGGGATAGACTCAAACTAATACAGAAAAAAAGGCAAAGAGAGGAGAGAACACACACATACACATAGAAAAAAAAAAAAAGGAAAAACTGCAGCAACTTTGACAGTGCTGTAGTGTTATCCTTCTTTTGTCTTTTCTTCTCAACTGGACTAAATTTAATACAGACATGCAGCCAAAGTTTTAAACTATTGTTCAGAACATTGGTAACTACAGACCTAAGCAACCCTTCACTCTCCTCCAACTCCTTCCCTGCTTTGGTAGCAGTTGCAGTGCTGGGACTCATAGCAGAACTGATGAGTTTAGAAGATGCGTCAAGCAAGGAAGAAGTCAGCTTTCACACAGCAATGAATAAACGAGGAGTTTGACCTCAGAGTTTTTGAGCAGAAAGATGCCTCAACCTTTGCAGTTCTTCTGAGAGACAACTGTGCAGTTTCTCCACATCAGGCTTGGGACCTGACAGCAGCTTTAGTTTATGTAAGTTTCTGTAAGTCAGTTTTTCTCCCCTTCAAGAAGCTGAGCAAAAATTCCAGCCATACAGCAAGGTCTTGTGAAAAACAGCTGGTCTTAAAGAGCACAAATTTGTTCAGCTCTTCTGTGCATGGCATTAGCACTGAACCCTGATGACAAATTGAACCAGAGGCACTGGTACTGACTGCACTTTACCACTGATTATTTTAGCAAAAATATCATACTACTTAAGGATTATGAGGAGCCCTGGCCTGCAGCCAGAACTCTGGAACACTAGCCAGAACTAAATACCACTTGTCTCCCTCTCTTTCTGATCCCTAACTGAAATTTACATTGTCTTTGCTCAAGCTGACAGATTTCTCTATCCACCTGGCAGGACATACAGAAAAACACAAATGAGAATATATAGAAAGTATGTCATGACACAGTCACTGCTGAGAACAGTTTTCAGATAGTTTTAATTTAACTCAAACTGGCACCTGGAAGCATGACACACCCCTCTTGTTACAAGGGTGTTCTTTTTATCTCATAGCTACTCATTATCTGCTGTTTCCTTCTGAAGCTAGGGCTTGCTGTGAACAACAGCATGTGCAAGTCCAGAAACCAATTTGCCTCAGAAATCAGTTTTCATTTCTATTATTTTTTCATTAAATCCTGACTTTTAAAAGACTTAATGCTTAAATGGTGTCAGCATCTTCAGACTGGGGGCTGAATAACATTCAACCATATACTCCAGTACTGCTTCCAGTAATAAACACGCCTAAAATATTTGCCAGTACAGCCATCATTTATATCACTCCTCAAATAGGTTAAAAATATAAACTATTAATTTAAAAATTGCAACAAAAAGGTAGTATGTTCTTAATTACAAACATACACATTTATGATCAACTATCAAATGAAGAAAATAGCTGACTGCTCCTGCCCTTGACACCTGTTTCTATTTCCTTAATCAGGTCCATGGAAATTAATATGCTGATGATTGAAGTCTTCTGACTCAGCCTCATACAGACCTGAACGAAATACTGAGCTGTTCTACCACTGTAATGCACTAAAAGCAAAACAAAACAATAAAACTTGCTAGATAAATTACATAATGAATGCCATTCCTTTTTATTCAATTGCATATCCACAGTCAAAATCCCTACATTCAACTTTTCAGTTTACCAAATTAAAGTGAAGAAAGTCTCAAGTCATCCGCACATCACTGAATGCATTTCACATTCGTTCCATTCTGTCGTTTTTTTGCACGTGCAAGCATTTCTATTTTGTGTATTACCTATGATTTTCAGCATTCCTATATAACAATCCATGACAAATTTCTATTTCAGTACGTATAAGTGTTAAAAGTATAATCATATGCATCAGCTCAGAGGTATTCGCAATTCAGAAAATGTATAATTTATTAATTTTGACCCACGACGTTCCATTCAATCTCTGGGTTTAACGCAGACACAAATCCCACCATCTGCACTAAAGGTTCCTACAGCAGATCTGCCGTGTTAGCCTCTCTCCCAAATAAAACACAGCACACAAAGGCCTCAATCTTTTCAAACTGCGCTATAAATAACCACATTCGTTTCATACCTCTCGTGAACGCAGTTTCAAGAGATCATTCCTTTGTTGACTTAGTTCCCGAGTTTAAAGGGCCATAAGAACACTGCGGCGCTGTGGAGAGACTGAAAGTTACACTGGGGTGTGCTGCGGTAGGAAAGGTCCGTTTTACCCCAGGGAAGAGCCGCTTTGCTGCTCGGGGACGGAGCGGGGTCTGGGAGAAGTTATACCCACCGATTTTGCATTGATGGGCGAGGAAACGGCAGGCAAGTAAGAAGAACTAACGGCACCTTAGGTCACTGACAGATTAAATTCAAGCAGGTCTTTTGGTTACTCTGACGAGGAGCCAGCTCTCCCAGAAGCCCGCCCGCTGAGAACATCGGCACGGGCGCCCCAGTCCCCGCTGCGCTCCCGCCCGGCCGCCCCGTCCCGCAGCAACGCTGTTCACAGCCAAAGCTGCGGCTTCGCCGAGAGCCCGGTCAGGATCGACGGCGCGACCCCGCCGCGGGCACCGGAGGGTGCAGCCGGCCCTTCCCCTTCCACAGCCCGGGCACGGAGCGGGGCCCCGGCCGCACCCGCCCGGCGCCGGAGGCTTCTCCCCCTCTGAGCGCGGGTGCAAGCACGGGCCGCCCCGCGCCGGGTGCCGCACTCCTCGCCACAACTCTTTCACTTCCTCTGCACCAAGAGCTGCTCTTCCTCCTTCCTCCCACCCTCCCAAAACGCTGCTCGGCCCCTCCAGCGCAGCTCCCCCGGGCCAGCCCGCAGCGGGGGCACGGCGGTCCCCACCGCCGCCCCATAGCAGACCTGGGGCCGGGGCCGGGGCCGGGGCCGGGGCTAGGGCACCGCTTACCGCCGCAGGATGCGCTCGCCGAAGGGAAATGCCCTCGGCGGGCAGCGGCCGCTGGCTGCCAGGCGCNCCGCCTGCTTGCCCGAGCACTCCCGCGCTGGCGAAAATAGCAACAGGCGGCGGGTCCCGGCCTGGGAGCCCGCCAGACGCGGCGGGCAGCCGGCGACAGGCGGGCGCCCATGTCGCGACACCGCGCAGCTGAAGCCCCCTCGCCTGGCCCGTTAAGTCCCTCTCGAAGAGCATTTCGGCGACGCTGCCCCGTGTGTCTGGCCCAGCTTCTGGTCTCCCGCGGAACCCATGTCGTTGTCGCCTTGCGGTGGTGAGCCCGGGTGGACGGCGAGCTCAGCTGAAGTGGTGAGCGAAGTTTGCTCACAAAACTGGAACCGGCCTGGCTCCCGAGCTCTGAAGCGGCCAAGTCCGCACTCGGGTGCGGGCCCAGCCCTGGCCGCAGGGCAGCCTTTTGTGGGCTCACCTGAGTCACCTTGACGACTTCCTCAATACAGTCACACTTGCATATGTCTAAAATCATTGTAAGAGTTGGTATTAGTTGGTCTTCCAGTTGACAGAGAGGATAAGGCATGAATGGATCTGGAGACTTAATTATTCTCCTCTGCAAGTGGAGATGATTAAGGCACCCTACATGCCCGTTGTGCAAACCATTTTGCACTCAATTAATTTCAAGTCTTGGCAGTAAGACCACTGATTTACTTACTCTTAAGCCTGTGCACATTTGTAGAATCAAAGCTTTCTAAAAGAAATCTGCTCTGTTGCTGTGAGTGGAACAGTCCAGCTGTTAAATGCAAGCACAGTGTTGCTCCAGATTATGAAAAACAAGTCATATTTTGGTATCCAATCACATCCCCTACTTTCAAAGCGTTCATACACATGTAGATACAAAGCGCATTGTGTCTCCATGGCCTTTGGCATCTTGGTGTATTTCCTTCCATAGGATCACTGTTCACTCGGAGTGCTTGCTCCCTGTCTGTGCTCAGGTCATGGTTTGCTGCTGCTTTTTCAGACAGGGGAATGGGTGCCTCTTGTTTTTCAGTGACATCTTTACAGTCCTTTGGAAGAGGAGTGCCATCTCCTTGCAAACAGTGCCTCAGTGTCTAAACCATCACAGCTAAGGACAATGCTCTTACTCCAGTTATCAACCAGTATCAGTACCTGAATCAAGAATGTCCTTTTGCCCATTTTAAGCCTGACTGAGCATCACATGCCTCTGGTAACCATGCTCTAGCAGAAGGTGCACTGCAATTTCCACCCAGACAGCTCTGGCACTTCAGCCGAGGCTCACACATTCCCCAATTACCAACTGATGATCTTAGGAAGACTTTTTTTACTGCTTCACTGTTGCCTTTCAGAAAAATGTAATGAAACAGACAAGGATCCTAAAAGACTGTTTCTTATGTCTTGGAAAATCCTTGAACAACAGAAGTCAATACTAGAGCAGCATAATTAGAAATACTTTCTTCTTTTTCTTTGATACTGGGAAGGAAATCAGCTTCAGAATGTTCAACCTGCCTCCTAATGAAAGGTACCTAATCATCAGCTTTTAGGCTACATTGGACAACATTTGTTCTTGGCTTCCGGATGAAACTGTTACTTAAATGGAGGCAAAAAAAAAAAAAAA